>VZRN01006111.1:308021-346924 GCA_013397935.1 Dasyornis broadbenti
TTTGTATACCAGGACAGAGGTTGTAATTCAGGCATTTAAAACACAGTTTAAGTCTTGAATGGATATTTAACAGTCAGATGAGAGTCTCTCTGCAGAAAGGTGAATGAGGTGAATGGGTACATTCACCAGATTTCATCTGAACTACACCTTGAAGGATTACTGATAGAAAATGCAGATATATTACCAGCCTAAAGTCCATGATCTAGTATGATTAACATGTTTGGTGGGTTTTTCTCACCACACCAGACTCTATCTGTCAAGATTGAATTGTTGTTAAAATGCCAAGGGGAAACAGATTCTCTTTTCAGAGGTTTGGGCTGTCAGAGTTCTAATTTGTAATTCTCCTTTTGAGACTGTCTGAGGCCGTTTTTGCAACTCAAAAGTTTAATTTCTACAGTTGCAAGGGTCATCACTCTGTCACTGCAAGGAAGATGAAAAGTGCAGAGCTATTAAAATAAATAATATTTTCTAGAGCTATTTTTAAAAGCAGTTATGACAAAAGTACCACTGATCTTTAGGATGATAACTTGGTCCCATCTAAATTTGTATTGTCACTTAGAATAAAATGCTTCTGTCTATTCCATGTACTTAGCTTTAAAAATGTTCCATAGTTCACAGGTTTTGTTAACTGCAGCTTTGTTGATATCTGAAATTTTATAATTAATAAATTAAATTGGGGATTCCTTATTAGTTTTATTATATGCAGCTAATTAAAGGATAGAAATAGAATCTTCAAAGACACGTTCATATATGGATCCAAATCAAGCATGATCTGCTGGGCAGGTTCAAAATCTCTTCCTTTATGAACCTTTCCTCTATGAACATTTGAATGTTCAAGTAGAATAAGCACAAATACACATACAAAGGACTGTATTTCACCTTAATATCTGTCAGAAATTCTCTTCTGGTGTTTAGTTTAGCTTGTCTAGCCAAAGAACAGCAGAGTCATGTACTTTTGCAACTAACCCAAACTCTGTCAATTCTAACTATAGCTATGAACTCAAAGTTCTTATTTGTAAATTAGTTACAAAAGTCAAGAAATACTTACTTCTATATTCTCATTTAACTTATCTTTTTTAAAGTATTGATTTTGACAATTTATCATATCATTTAACCAAAGCAGTTACCTGGATATCAACCCATAGAAAACAACTTTCTCTTTATCTCAAGTATTCCCAGAAAACTCAGTGCTTACATTAGACAATGATTATGTGTTTGTTGCAGGACCCTAACTCCATAAAACTTTTCCCCAACCCGTATACAAATCAGATATTCTATCCACATGCTATATTTTTTTAACACATTCTCTTCAATGAACTAAAATATAATAATTTTATTTAAAGTAATATTTTCTTCATAAGGTACTATTTCAAGCAATTTCCTCATTTTTGACTTTTTAATATATAAGGTTTCCACACTTTAAATTAATGGTTTTTAATTGATGGTTAGCTGAGGACTAAGATGTGCATTACAAATTGCATAATATGATGGAAATTGTACTGGCACTTATGGTCACTTCTATCAATATTAGAAAAAAATACTTTTTTCCTGGAAATTTACCTTCAAAGAAACAGTTTGAAAATGTATTAAATTTAACTAATTTATAGCTGGACATTTAAAAATATCTGCAAATATATTATATTGGCCGTTTGATCAAATAATTTAGCTTTTTAGAGAATTTCTCCTCCCCTGACCCCTCTCCCCTGCTCCCTCTTGTGAATCACTGTGATCACTCTTCTTTAGGTACTCTGTGAGAAATTTTTAATTTTCATCTCTCTCTGTCTCAACGCCGTTATATTTGTCAATCTTTTTAAAGACTGCTCTTGAATAATGACATGATCTGCATTTAATGAATATCACTGTGAACTCTTCTCTTAGTGTAGGACTACTTTTCTGAAATTAACGCAGCTGTACATATCGGAGGAAGGATTTGCAGAGAAAAAAAACCAAAACCAACAACACTTAATTATACTGGAAATCCACCTAGTCATTCTAATGATGGAAAGAATGTTTAATTCTCCATTAATGTAATCACAAAGTTTAAGAATCTTACTGTCTCTTGATTGTGATTTCATGATTCATGGTTTCAAGTATACTCTGACATAGCCAATACTTAGAGTTATTGCTAACAGGTTTTTCTGCATGATTATGTTTTCCCTGTGAATATCAGTGAAATTTTATGGTTAGGTTTAGCTTGATCCATAAGTCATTGTTATCAAATGTCTAACTTCATTGCTAATACAATATCTCAAAGTATAAATCCTCATTTAAGCCTGAACACAGCATACATATTTGAAAATTTGATTAGGTTCTTCACTGCTTGCAGAGTAGTATTTTAAGAAAAACAGAGATTTTGTATTTAACTGAAATTTGTTTAGGTTTGCTGCACAAGGAGACTTAGCTAGAAATACAATAACAAAGTATAAAGAGTTTCTGTTCCAGTTAAAATAAACAAACAAACAAACAAAAGCAGAAAAAAAGAAGAAAAAAAAAAAAAACCTAAAAGAAAAATCCCAAAAAAACAATGCAACAAAACAGCCCAAATCTTAAACCCATAGGATCCATAATCCCTCCGTAATGATGAAAGGCACAGACTAGAAATCAAGTGAAAGACTGAGATTTTGTTAGGTATTTGATTAAATTTAGTGTTGCAATCATTGGAGAGTGTGTGTGAAGTAAAGATAAAAATACATGTCAGCTAGTTTGGCACTTGTGTCAAAAGTATACTTGTGGCTAATGAGATGGAATTGTCTTAAAAAGAGAAAACTGGAAAGGCTGATCATTTTAGAGAGTCTGTTTACTTATTTTAGATAAAATGAATGATAGTCTTATTATATTTACTCTATCTCACATTCTCCTATTCCAGAACTTAATTCTTCTGCAGGTGGGAGCATGGGAAGAACTTAATGATCTGTCATTGGCAGCAAACAGAGAAGGAGCCACAAGAGACTAAGCTGACATCTAAAATTATGGTTCGGTTTTTTTTTACAAAGAATGAAAATTAAACCAAGTAACTGAAATAAAACTGCTGCACCTGCTTTTATTTACCTTTGAGAGATACCTGAAGAAGCTTAAGGGATCACTTAAGATTCTTTCAGTAAGTTATCACATTTCCTTAGCAATGTACTTGAAGAAGAATTGAAATGATAAACTTTTAAAGACCCCTGCTACATGTTTGTAGAGGCAGAATTAGATACAGACAAAGGAATTCTCCAGAAAGTTTCGTGTCTTTAGATACTCCTGTAGAGAGCTACATCATCCTTCAGGCTGTCATGCCCTGCAAGACATTTTCTCTCCAAATAATACATAATTTAGAAGAGAACTAAGTCAGAGGTTCTTTGTGATCCACCTTTGATATCAGAATGGCAAGAGAGCCTTTGCATTCAGTTTGCATAACATCCTTCAACATTTGTAGAGAAAGATGCACATGATAAGCGTTCTGTTGAATTATAGGTCACACGTATCACCAAGAGTTAACATCATCATATGTTCCTTCAGTTAAAATTTGGAGGTGTTTGAATCAATTGAGTGAGAAGGGATAAAAGAAATAGATATTTGGATACAGAATATCCAAAGCAAAACTGTGTCATAGTAAGCCAGGTTTTCTCCGAATACTACCAAGATTCATCATACCTAAATTGAAAGTAGGTAAGTTTAAAAAATAGCTGCCATAGGCCATCTCAGGAATCAGTGGAGAAGAACAGACACTGAAAATTTGCTGAATGACTCTCTGTATGTCTTACAATATGTGGAGCCACCAGTAGCAATACTGGTCATTTAGATACCTCAATTAAACGTCAAAAACAGGTGTGAAGAATTGTGATCTTTGTACATTGCTCAGAAAAGTCATAAGTAGTATGCAAACAATAAAGGGGGAAACAAAGTTTGAATATAACACACTTTATTTCAAGGGTTCCACAGGACCAAATAAAAGAAAACCTGAGAAGTTCCACTGGATTCCAATCACCTACCTCACATCGTTGCAAGGTTCTCTGGTTGTTTCTGTCTGTTCCAAATAAGTCTTAAAAGCCATTATTTGGGCCTAGTTTAGGAGATAGTAGAGTCAAAATCCTTCTCCAGAAGGCTGCATCAAATAGACCATAAATTCCACCTTATGCAAGCCTTCAAATATATTTTTAAAGGTACCCTGAAGCACTCCATGTGTCCCCAAACCATTCTTAGTGACATGCAACTCATATCTACAATTTCACATTAAAAAAAACATTCCACTCTGTCGAATGGAGACAAAAACCTCTATCATTTCAGACTGTGAATACAGAAAAGCAGGGTTTGCAGGAAAGCACAGGGCTCAGAGGAGATTCAAGTGCTACGCAACACAAATATTTTAGTATGCCTTAGCTTCAGTTCTACTTGTCCTGGAACCAATCAAAATTCACTATCTTTGTTTAAATTAGCAAAATACAGCTACAATACAAACACAAATACACAATACAATACAGAATACAAATATAATATGAATAATAACAATAATAAAACCTCCTCAGTAATATCTTAGGTTAGACATTTAATGATTTCTCATTGGAAACATGGTTTCATCTTTCTCCCTTCCTTTCATATATCTTCCCTGGAAAAAAAGAGGGCTGCTGTCAAAAGAGGCCATTTTAGAGGCTAGGTTAGCAGGTTACAGCCTGGTTATTGTTCACTCAGAGAGATAGAATAGGTAGGATTAGCCGTGCTTAGTGTCTGCCAAGCTTGCTAAGGCAGGTCTAATTTTAGACATCTATAATGCGAATGTCTACTTCTCAGTTAACCATTCTGGGTTATGGAAACAGACGCTTCCAAAGAACAATGTGCCTGCCCTGTTCTGAACATATTCTTTAGAAAAAGATTAAGTACTCATTACTGTCTGTCTATTAAAATGGAGTCCCATCTCAGACATTGTAAAGCCAAAAGTTGAACATCTGAATCACAGTAAAGATGTTGGTTTGCAAAATGGTAAAAATCTGCTCTATCAATTTTATAATTTTAAACACTCAGGAATTGGCCACCATTATTTTTCCAGACAAAATTCTCCATTTAAGAACATTGAATACATCTGTTTTTTATTTTATCCCTATTAGGTGAAAAGTATCAATTACATGTTTTCCCTGGACTGCCTCTTACTATTTAAACACTTTAAAAGCCCTGTTGTCTGACAAAACATTGCTCAGTTTCAGCTTTAGTTGAGGGCTGGCTTTTCATATCTTCTCCCTGCATATGCAAACCACAGCTCTATAGTCTTCTTGTGAAGACTGACCTTGTTTTCATAGGTGAAACAAATTCTTTTTCTTCCTGAGTTCTAAGAGTTTCCTTTTCAGCCAAGCTGGTCTTCTGCTCCACTTGCTTGTTTTATATAGCAATATCCACGTTGCAATGGACTATATACTGTAGTAATCCCAGTAATCCCATTCCACAAATTAAGAGTGTCTTCTGTTGGAGAAGTTTTAATGAAAAAAAACCTATGAAATACCTGAGAAATGTGTAAACCATCATAACTTTGAAAACATTCAAACTAAGCTGCACAGCCTAGGAAAGGTCAGCAAAATGCTCTCAATTCCAATCAAACATTTTTAATAAATCTTTGCCATATGTTTACATATGACAAAGAAAAAAGTGCAATAATCAGATAAGCCCATTTTCGTGCATTTGTTTCAGCACCATTGTAATGCTTTCTTTCTTATCAAGTGAAATAATACTGAAAACTAAATGGTTGTGTATTAGAATGCTAGCAAATACAAGAAAGTTTTTCTGTCGTCATATACTGTATTAATACAAGTGTAACCTATTTACCAGTACATCAGAAGAACAATTTTTTTATTAAGATTTAAAAAAGTCAGGAAATACTGAAGGTATGGTATAAAATCCCCACAGTCTTCATTCCATTAATGAAACTTTCCAGTGCAACATGAGAACACTATGGACATTATTTATCTAATCTATCTGCCATTCCCACATAATTTTGGGTAGAAATATAAAAATAAATTAAGATATAGAGTTTGTTTAGATAAGTATTTTGAAGGTTTTCCTACTTATTTTCATTCTATTTTTTGGTGGAGAGTAATGGAAGTCCAAAATATCTCAGAGAAATACTATGCCTTGTATGAAACAAACACAACTTATCAGGAAGGTACAGCCTGAAAAATGTTTTGTTTCTTCTATTTGCTTATATATCACACAAGTAAAAATGTAGGGAAGCATAACTCTCTCTTTTTTCAGGTACTGAAAACTTGAGTGAAAATATCCAATATATAATTAATGGATACATGAAAATATGATTACACAAGTGGCATAGGTTATACTTTCCAGGTTGCTTATTGGGTTTTATCTGAAGATTTTACACACAGGATGATTTTAAAACCTTTCTTAACTTTAGTGTTTATTAAACCATTCAGGAAATTGTCTTCTTTGACAAAAGATGTTCTTTCAAGCTAAGTTTCAAATAAAATCTTTTTCATTGTTTGTTTGAATACTAAGGTATGATCTCACTGAATTTAATGAGAGCACTTTTGTGGCAAGGTACTATCCAGCACATGTGCTGCCTGCAAAGCTGGTTAGCCAATTCATAGTTCTTTAATCTATGTATATTTGGATAATAATTACAATCTACAAAAGGAAAATAACTGGAACTTTCCAGAGGATTAGTGATGAGCATTTTTGATTAAATGGTTGATTTCAGGTATCTTCCCCAACATGCACTACATTAAGTGCATCAAGTATCATTCAGTGTCTCTAAGGATGACATAAAATGAATTGTTTTGGTTTTTGGAACTGTAAGCTGTGGTAAATATTTGAGCAACCAACACTGTCTTCTGCTTTATTATACTTGTTTCAAGGCAAAGCAGAATGCGGGTTCCAAAGCACGAAAAAAGTGCTTATGAGATGTATAAGGTTACCTCTCCTCAGACTAATATATTGTTGAAACCAAATCTCTGAAATATAGTAGCAGCATGCACTTTAGCTGTAACTGTCATCCTACACATTCCAGAGAAAACAAAAGCTGTGTTTTTGCTAGAGATTTCACACATATAACAAAAGCCATATAAAAAAATAATTTAAAAAATCTGCCAATCTCAAGCCTTTCTAAAACTTCAGAAAGTGGAAGTTAAGTCACTCTGAAATGTTATGAATTTCTTTAAATTTGTCTCACTGTAAGAAGCTTCTGAAAAATATGCTAATTTAAAAAGTTAAGGAAAGCCACTCTTTTATTCATTAAGCTACACTCAAATATCTCTGACTTTTAGCTATAAAGGCTTGTAACAGATTGCTTGCCATATTGCTGTCCTCCAACTTCAAGGGCAGTTGTGTTAAAGGATTCTACCTCAGATTGCATTGTACGATTTACCTCAAGCTAGGTAGTATTAGAATTCAGGTATTGTCATACTGGATTAGAGCATCTGGGTCCACTGTCCTAAACCTGACTGCAGCAAGTTCATTGACTTCATACTCAAAAGTTTCTGAAGCAAACTTCGGGTCTGCTACACAGAGAGAAATACTTCCTTATTTTTCCCCTAATTAGTGGTTGACCTAGGATCTGAAACTTGGAGGTTTTTTTTCCTCTGTGCATGTGCTTGCATGTGATTGTATGTGTAGTGTGTGAATCTATGTATATACATAGGTGTAGTATGATGTGATAAACAGTAGACAGATAAAGATTTTTAAATAAAATGGTAGAACAGTAGCTGGATAGTTAAAAGGAGGGAAGGGGAGAACTGTGATTTTTCTCACATCGTAGTCCTTTCACAAAGAGAACATGACAAAGTTAAGTTGTTTTTGCAGCTGTCTGGATGAGGCTACCTTAAGAAGATAATCTGTGGAGACCGTTGATACATTTACGTGACAGCAGTCACCACAAGGTATCTGACACAGATAAATGATTTCTAGATGCAACCTAAAAAATAGAAAAATTTGACTTCATGCCAACAGTCTCAGCCAGTAGAAAAACATGTTATCCCCTTTTGAAGTATGTATTCTTTGCTGTCTTGGAATACAATACATACAAGACATTTGTCAGAAGGCAGAGTCTATTGCTCTGTCAAAGTCCAAGGGACACTGGAACAGAGCAACTAAAGCTCAACAGCTCTCTTGACACCCAAGTTTGTTGGAAATTATATATTTGATTTATATTAGAAATATCAGCTAGATATTTACACAAGACTTCATCCTGTCAACTGTTAAAGCAAAGAATGCAGTTTGGATAAAGCTCTTCCAGAAAAAGAGTGTAAAATCTTAATTTTAATTTCTAGCTGAAGTCTACTTAAAAAAAAAAAAAAAATTAATCCATTTAAAAAATCCTTTTTCTTCAGCCTTTTACAAATGTATATTGCATTATAGTATTTGACAAAAACCTACCTAGAAATGAAGCAAAATTATTTCTGCAAAAGCTAAACAGTATAAAAATAGAAAGGCTGTCCAGAACCCTTGAAAACACTTTCTACTAGCAGATAGCTACTAAGTACATGTTTTGTGTCATGGTAGTTTTGCAAATTTTCACTTTTTTTTATAATTGTGTATCTTTCTTATCTTTTAATTGCTGATATCCCTATTCTCCCCCAGCTTTAGGATAAAGAAAATGAAATGTCTTTAATTTTCTTTAATTTATAAATTTATATAAATCATTGTCCATCTTTGTAACTGCTTAACTTCAGATAACTTTTACTGCACCTACTGCATCCCAGTATTTTATGGAAACAAAGTCTCACTGTGGTTGAGAAACCACAATGTCACTGTCTGATGGATATACTTAAGCAGAATCCTTTGACAGTCTCATTTCTTTTCAAATTTGATTTCTATTGCTATCAATAATGTGGCCTAGATATTCTCTTCTTTATTTGCCACCAGAGGTAAGTTGCCATCTTATATTTGAAATTCCATTGATATTTGTCCTTCTCATTGCATCCCTGCATGTTACCGTACTTCAGTATCAAGATCAGTTGCTGCTTCCTATGTGATATTCCAGTCCTTCTCCATTTCCTCCCAAATTTGATGGTGTTTCTTCATACAGATTTGTTTATTGACAACAGTATGAGTCTCCCCTCTTGTTGAATTCCCCCGCATATTAAAAAAAATCAAAATTGTCTGCATAGTAGGTATTAAACTTTACCTCATTATAAGCTAGAATGTTTATTTGTGAAATGCAAAGCATCTGACACATGTAATTAAAAATACTAAACATTTCAAAGCAATCCTGATATATGACTAGTCAAAGAGCTTAGAAATTTTGTAAATTAATTTTTCACTAAGATCATCTACATTTATTTGAAGATTCTTCATTTTTAATCCCAGCAAGAAGCCTTAAATGTAATATACTTGAGATTCTTTTTGCAACTGTCTTTTCAAATGCAACAGCATCTGGTCATGTCTGAACAAACATTTTTAAGTCCTTGATTAAGCTTTCACTTAATGAGTTCAAAGACTTGTAGCATACAAAGAGAAAACTCCATGTAAATATTATTCAGTCAGCCATATTTTTTTTCTCCCTGGTGACAGCTATGTAATGAAATTCCTATTAGATTTTTCAGCTGAGATCTGGGTAGTATATTGAGGAATCCCAAAAGACTGAAACAAACACATATTTTACAGTGTATGCATGATAAGCATTTTGCCTCCAGGATACCTGTCATATTACTAGAAAATATATTAGATTTGCATTCTGCATATCTAATCATTATTATAATGTTTCCCATCAATAAATTAAAATATAACAGTTCTGATAGCAAAGGAGTAAAGTACCATTTCAAAGTCAGTTTATTTTCATATATCTTTTGCCAAGAAGTACTCAGTCATAAATCTTGAGAAGAAAACCCTAAAGGCAAAAAAATCTATAGACAGGATTGTGTGTTTTGTTTGGATTTTGGTTTTTTTTTAAATAAAATACATACTTGGTGATGTGCTTCGTCACCCTGTGATAGTTTCCCTTACTTATAGCAGAAAAAAATTAAAATTAGTGCCTGAATTATTGTATGCTCTACTGCTACTGCAACAGTTTCCACAAGAGAACTCACGTCTTTGCTAAATTCCTGCCTGGACAATTCAATTTCTGAATGGTCTAGGCAGTTTTATTTCAAGTGTTCACTTCCTTTACTGTTAACTGGAGTTTGACTTCCTTTTCTAAACAGTAAATAATCTTAGATACCAACAAGATGTTGCTGAGAGTCAGTGATATGATAGAGATATGTTGACATATCCCACTGGAGGGAACCAAAATGAAAACATAGCTCACAGTTCCAAGTTGTTACCCAGTGCCAAAGCTCCCTCCATTCTGTGCTCAATGATGCATTCTGGAGAATTATCCTCTCAAAATTTCAATTACAGAAAAGAATTCCTATTTACTCAGTCAGTTTTAAAGAGAAAACATTTTAAAGTAAAGGACCTTATCCTTTTTTTTTTAATACATAAGTCCATTAAAGTGCATTTGTTGATTTACAACCATGTTGGAACAAAATATTTTTAAAACATTCAACTTGGTAATATTTTTCAAAATAAACGTGTAAGTTTTATGTACATATTACATCTGTTTTCTCTACAGCATAGTTGATTTAGAAATAAAACACTTTATAAAATATAGCAAATATGATCATTTATGGAAAGTGAAACATTTGGTCTGATACATTCTGACTGTACACTTCTAGAAAGGAAATTCCATGTTATATATATAGCAGTGTAAGGGAAATTAAATAGATGAAGTACAATAGTGATGAAAGTTGGAGACTGTTGGTTTTGCTTGGCCCAGTTTTTGCCCACACCAGCAGAGCCAATCCCTGATTGCTGTGAAGATGATGGACATGCCACTGGCCAAGGCTGAGCCAGTTAGAGATGTTGGTTATGCCTCTGTGAAAACAAGAAATCAAAACAATGGGTGCACACACTTCTTTGTAACCTAAGTTGGGCCTGGTTTTGTCCTTGAAGTATTTTTCTCCCTGCTCCATATCTCAAATCATGAATCCCTTTGTGTGTTAACTCTTTTTCTCTCTATTCTACTGTCCGGCTGTGGCAGGGGAGGGCAGAGTGAGCAGATGTTGCGGAGTATCTGGCATTTGGCCAGGGTCTAAGCCAAGACAGAGACAAAAGGTATGACATGAAAATGCTTTCTGTCTTTTGTTTCACTTTAGGCTCCACTCACACAATTCTGCTGTTGCCTAGCTTCTTCTTATAGTCTGCATTTGAGCTGCTACAGTCTGCCAGTTCAAACAACACATTCTCTCTTCAAAAAATGTGGCCTTGACTCACACAGTCCTCCAGAGGACAGACACCATCCCCCAGATCTTAAACTGTGGTCTTCCCTGTGGCTGGGGAAATGCTGGTGACGTCTGTGCAAGCCAGTCCACGGCCCAGGGTCCGAGGCACCAGGTGAAGAGCTATGGGAGGAGTTGAGCAGGCTGTGTAGCAACAGGAGGTTGACAGTGTCCTCACAGAGACCCAAAGAACCCAAGAACTTGAACAGCTCAATGCAAGAAAGTAAGGGTAGCAAGAGGCTATGCTTGAACAATGATATTCCAAAGATGGAAGTGCTTGGAAGCTTGTGACTTCTGACATCAGGAGACAAACTTGACTTTCAGATCTGAATTTACGGAATTAGTGCAGCACCCCAAGCAATATAAAGGGGGATCATTCTCTCTTAAAGAAAACTTTGGAGCTCGCTGAGCTGAAAACAGGTGGTGTCCTTCTCTTTCCCACAGATGGAGGGGGAAAGTCTGGGTGGGACTGGACCCATCCTGTCAATTAACAGCTACTAGTGCAGCTGGTGGTGCAGATATTGCTTCAGCATTTATGACAAAGGATCCCTCTTTGAAGAATAAGGAGTGAGAGAAAAGACATATTTGTCAAATTGAGGTAAAGGGAACTTAGCTAAAAAGGTGAGGCAAACTTTAAACGTGTGAGGGATTAGAATGAACAGTGAGGATAACAGTTTCGGGAGCTTGATATAGAAAACCAACCAAGGCAAGGAACTATGGGCAGATTCATCTTAAAATAACTTGATGAATCCTCTCTCTGGCAGGCTCTGATGGGGACTTGAGACTTCCTGCTAGGAGATCAACAAAACCAGACAACCAAACAACCAGATTTGTCTTAAGTCCAGCAAAGCAGCACAATTATACCATTGTCCCCATTGCAAAACCCACTATGTTGATTCAGCAGAAAAAACCCTAAATTTCCAGAATGCCCCATAAACTAAGACAGTTTATTATCTAAATGGCTATAGATTTTATGAGAGGCAGGGGGAAGAGAATGCTGGTATGAAGCAGAGAGAATTTTTGGGACTATATAAAGCTTGTTATGGGATGTTTTAAGGAACTAGTTCAAATGTATTGTGAGACATATAGGGCAAGGAACAAAGGAGAGGAAGGAAAGAATGCAGATGCATAGAGAGTATGGAAAAATAAAGGGAAAGAGAGACTGGCTATATAGTCATGTATTTTTATATTTTCATTTTCATGCTACACATTTTATTTGGGCTCTCCAGTGCTTCACAATCACTCTAGCCACATTAGACAGATGGTCAAAAATACCCATATTGGGAATCCATCCCTATGTAGACACTGGATTTTCCTTTCAGTATCTTTCTGGGATCCAACCACTTTATCGTTATGAATTTACGTTTCATTCTCCTTAATTCATTTTTTATTTATTGCTAAGATCTACTGAATTTTTCATAGATTTGGGAAACACGTCTTCATCTCCACATAGCAGACTGGGTTTTTTGTGAAACTATATTTCCTGTTTAGTCAAACTGTCCTTTAATTTGCTGATCTTTTTGTTTTTTTTAAGTTTATATTGAATTAGAATGAGGCTTCTATTATTGACATCATTAATGTCAAGATGTAGAAAATATAAGTCTTAGTAGAAAAAAAAAAAAATTGGAATGTTGCCAGCGGTGAGGAGAAGCAAGACACGCCAACCCAATATGAGTGATAAGCAAGCTTCCACTTTATTCGTGTTGCACACCACTTATATATCATAGTGTCAATTACCCTACATTTTCTATTGGCTAACTAACAGTGTCCACGCGCCCCTAAACTCTTCTAATTGGAGTACATTGTTTCTATCACGTGAACGGTAACAGCCTGACTGCAGACCAAGCTCTGTCACGTCTCTCACATCCCACATGCAGATGTTCTCTTGTTTCCCATCCCGGGGTATCTTATCTGGCTGGTATGTTTCTTCTTCAGCCTTGGCTGCTTCCCTCTGTCCTTGAAGCTAAGCTAACCCACCTGTGCAGGCTGAGCAGTTCACATGCCCTCTTCCTTTAAACAAAGAATTCCTCTCTACCCTTCAGCTTAAATCACGTACATGTGAGGCCTACACTTTGCTTTGCTCGCACAATGCCTCCAAAGATCTAAGGCCTTGCTCTTGGAGCCGTTCTGCAACAGAATGTAGTTACTGAAACCACAGAGGAAAATGTAATTTTGACTCAGTCTTTCAGTCGTGAGATTCTATAAGCAATACACACTAAGGTTAATGCACGAAAATTTGATATCTTTAAACAAACAAACAAAAACAACATCAACAAAAAATCTTAACCAACAAAAATTCTTAGTAACTTTCATTTTAAAACAAATATGTACATTAAACTGAGGAAGATAACTAAAAGGAATATCTGAAAGACTGATGATAGCTTGCAGACAAAATGGAGGTACTGTGATGATTAAATATTAGAAGTTCAGAGTACATATATGGTACCTATCAAAAGCCATTACATTTCAATAGGAAAGAAAAGACATCTGCTCTAAGACAGAAGTGGAAGTTTCAGCCAAATGAAAAAATTAGACAGGGACATAAATTTTAGAATGGGAAAATAAAGGAAAGTTGTTGAGAAGGATTGTAAACACTTTCAAGTGATCTGCAGCTGAGGCATTCAGAAACACATATATTATATTTATTGTTATTTAGCCTTGTGTGATTGATAAGTAGAACATAGAACTATAGAATAATTTGGTTTGGAAGACACCTCTAAAGATCATCTAATCCATCTCCCTGTAATGAGCAGCAACATCTAGACCAGGTTGCTAAGAGCCCAGTCCATCCTGACCTTGAATTTTCCAGGGATGGAGCATCCACCACCTGTCTCAGCAACCAGTCTTTTACCAACCTCATTGAAAAAGCTTCTTCCTTAAATCTAACATAATTTGACCCATTTTTATATCCATGTTTAGTTAACATAGGCTTGTGATAGACTTAGAGACACCCTATTAAATATGCTTGAGACTCCTGCCCTGCTATGAGAAAGATCAAAGCATAGTGATGTATTATGCCTGCACAAATTCCTGAAACAGAAGTGAAAAGAGCAGATGCGGTGATGCTTTAGCATGGGCTGAGCTCTGCTGAGCCTGTGATTTCATTTGTGTGCCTCTGCCCGGGTACTGCTTTGGGGATCCCCCAGCTGGTGAGGTAATGAAAATAAATTTTCTTGTTGCATTTCATCTGTGACTTCAAGGTTTTTCCTGCAACCTGCCTGTGCCAGCTCACATATCTAGGAAGTTAAATATAGAATCACAGGAAGACATTCCAAGAAATATTTGAGCAAAAGTCTGCCAAAAGGGTAAAAAAACCACGAAAAAGCTCTTAAGTGCTTTAGAATAAGGAAATCTTCCAGTGGATGGGTGCAGCCTCTAGATGAGATGTAATACGAACATCCTAGGAAGATAAGTCCGGACCAAAATAATTACATTATTTTTTTCACAATACTGTTAAATGTGGGATATTCTCATACTGAAGGCATTATTTATACAGATGAACCAGAAAGATAGTTCCAAATCAAATGTAGGTAGCTGAAGTTTTAGAATAAATTAATAGAATTACCAACTTGGGCAAATGACATTTACCCAAGTAAGGCACTGAAGGAACTCAAATATGAATGTCAACATCCTATCTGTTTAACCTAGACTTGGTAGAAAGTGAACATTATTGCATTTAATAGCACATTTTTGAAAAAGGACTTTTTCAGTGAAGAGGAAACTACAGCAGGTCAACCTGCATTTGATTAAAAATCAAATTCATAGATATATTACTATATGCAACATATAAAGGGGAAATGACTACAAATATTTTGTGTCAGGAATTCTTACCGCTAAAACCTACAGGATATTTAAAGAAATCAAGCAGAATATCAGTCTGTATCATCTAGCCATATTGCATTCAAACATCAGACAATGGTCTTCAACTCCAAAATCTTTTAAAGAAAAAAAATAAGGAAAACAGGAGGTAGTGTAAAAAGATGATATATTAGCACATTGTAGGAAATAAAAGGTTTGAACGAAAAGGAAGTTTTCACTGTCAGGGAAATTTACAGCTGTAGATATCTGGGAACTATGTGGCTCAGTATACTTGTAAATATTCTACCAAAAAATGAATAATAGGACCACTAAGTTTGCTGGTAATATTTAATTATTCAAGGTATATTATTAGAGACATCATTAAAAAAAGATCCCACTATATTGACGCAGCACACAATGAAAATGAAATCCTATTGTCAGTGAAGTCAAAAAGCAATGGAGGAAAATGTTCCAACTACATAGATAAAATACTGGCTGCAAAATGAATTAATCACTCAGGGAAAGAGGCAAATTAATTTAATGGGTGTCTAAATTAAAAAAAAAAAAATTAAGAATGTGAAGGTCTTTCTCCACATTTGACATAATTAAATTGTGAAATTTGTCAGTGTGTATACAAAGCAAAACTATAATGGAATTAAAATAGGACCAGAAGCCACAGAGGACAGATATATTAGTGGACTTCAAGAACAATAAGTCCAAATGAAATCCATATGTGAAAAAATCCTTAGAACAATAATTTCCAAAGGTAATGAGAATAAAAACATTATTCTTCACTTACTTTCATGCTGTTCATCCTAAGTATATGCTAATAACCTTTGGATTTTATGCATTTTGCATTACCAGAGGAATAATCCATTTTAAGTTTTCATTGTCTGTATGAGCTAGCTTTAAGAAAATAATCTTGACTGATATTTTTGTATTTTTTATTAACATACATAAAAGCATTTTGTCTTTACTGAGCTTGCCTACAGTTTATTCAATTTCTAGATTGCTGAGAATTACCATTTAAAGCTACTTTAGAAACAAAATCCAGAACTGTAATTCAGCATGTTCTACGTAATGTTTTTAAGTTAAATACTCTTTTGTTGTTATTTTTCATTATTTTTTTCATTAAACAATAACAGAAAGCTAATTTTTAATCTTTGTCTCAGACTACTCACTTTCCCAGTGTTTCCCAGTGTGTATGTTTGCACAAATTTTTTTCATTTATGTGTGTGATCAGAAATAATTTGCTTCAATAAATATTTATGTTTTCCCGTTTTAAATGGCAGATATAGTGCAAAAACCAGGACACCTAAAGACTCTACTCACTGAAACACTAACAGTTAGTTCTGCTCATGCTGCTCAGCATCCTCAGTTAATAGTTAATCTCTATAAGTCAAGGAGAAACAAAACTTATAGCTCGTACCTAGGAGCAAAATAAAACTGATTTGCACAATACCCAATTTTAATGCAAACTGAATTTTGAGGTAAGGATTTTTTACATAGCTATTCAGGACCACTCAATCACCTGGGAACATCCAAAGGTATTACTAAGCTCAACACCTCTTTCCGTGTGAAATTCTGACTAAACTGTGTTTTATATATATATCGCTCTTTTCAGATGAAAACCAAATTATACCTCTTAAAACACTCATTGTTATCTGCCTGTTCTGGAACGTCAGAATTTATTTCTGTAGACTTTTAATTTCTTTTGCCATTAGGAACAAAAGCATTCAGAAAGGTCCAAATGAATGCATAAATCTCACAATGATTCCATCTTATGGTGTTTTATCCTGTACTGCACAAAATCAAACTCTTTTTACCTCCTGGGTTTTTTTAAGGATTTGTTTGGGGGGTTTTTTGTGGCTGAGCTCATCCATGCTAACAGTCTGCTGAAATTGCTCAACTTTCTCTCCAATTCAGTTTCCCAGTGGAAATTCCAACAAGCTGAATTTTACTCTTCTGAAGTCCAGGGCTGTGGTTATACTATTGATTTTTCTCACTTCTTCCAGGATTTTAATCTCACTAATCTCATGGTTACTGCTGCCAAGGCTGCCCTCAGCCTTCTTGTCTGTAGTGGGATACTCTTTATTTGTAACAGATCCAACAGAGTACAACAACTATTTGACCCATCAATCAATAGCATAAAGTTCTCAATATTTTAGAGTAACATAAACTTGCCTGTTGACATTAACTTGGCAGAACCCTGACTGTACATCTGAGGGTCTAACCCAATTTTCATAGAGCTTATTTTCTTAATATGATTTGATCACATGTTTATATCAATCACAATACTGCTTTTAAATCTTCTGCAGAAAGATCTATCTATAAAAAAAAATAGCTTTTTAACATTATTATCTTTCAAATAATGTGCAAATGCAATTTTGGAGACAAAGCATGATCTGGCTGGCAGTGAATCTGAGAAAGCTAACTGATCCAGTTCATTTTAATGTCATATTTACTTCAAAAGCTTCTTTTAAGGTGAAATGGCAAATATTTTTAGACTACAGGAGAAAGGTGTTACAGTAAACTAGTCCAGAACAAATAAATCTCCTTAGCAGTACTAAACTCCATTTTTTCTTACTGTTTTACTCTTTTCTATTATTTAAAATGCTACTCTGTTTACTAGCCTCTCCAAGGAAATTTGAAATCCCTCATTAAATTCTTCCCCACTATTACCATTCTTATCACCGTGAACTAGTCTCCCACTAGTCTGACATGCAATCCCTTAAGGGTTATCTAATTTAATAATTTTTCAGAATTTTAGAATTATTTATACAAACTACTCTACAGAAATAGTTGATAAAATTATTCTCAATAATAAATCTATATTCATCTTTTTTATAATTTAGTGGCTGGAGACTAGAATTGCAAAAGATCTCTTTTCAGGACCTGCCTCAAACATGTATCCAATTAAGCTAGTATTATGCTCTGCAATTTTTAAATTTATTTATTTGTTTTGACACTTTGTTTGGGTTTTAGCACTTATTTTACTCCATTATAATTTACCATATTCTTCTGTGGAAGATTTATTGTTGATAAGTCCCAAAAGAAGTTATGCACACTCATCTAGATTGCTTATCACTGCTTAAATGGAAAGGGAACCTCTGGGGAAAACAGGGTTTCCTTACTTGAAAACTTTAAAATATTAAAGCTAATATAAAGTCAATTGCTACTGCTGACAATGCTCATTTTGTTTTAACAACTACCTGGTTTGATACAACTTTTGCAAGGGAAGGAAAAGAATTACAGCTACTACTTCTGTAACTTTCTTTCATGCTTAACCTAGATTGAAAATACTCTTTGTACAAAAAGAAGTATCTTTGACATTGCAATCCTTTAAATGTGTTAATACATGCAAATGTTTCCAAACAAAAAAAATTTCAAATGCTAATAAACTTCAAATATTTCTAATAGAACATCAGTGATACATAAAATTAATAGATTTGCAATCTGACTGCATATATTCATATGTGTGGTCAGAATATATGAGATTTTACAGCAAAAGTTTTCCTCTGACAGAAAGGAGTTCTTATTATCCTGGAATATCATGTGAGATTGCATATAAACACATACTTTCAAGTACAAAACTAAGCTTTGATATACTTGGATCCTCTGTTTTGAAAGAGGAAACCATAGATACTTGCAATTACTAAAACATTTTTAATGCAGTTGTGATTGTCAGGAATAATGCAAACTACTGAAGATTATCAATGCCCTTGATAGACATGATGTGGGTGCATGATATGTAGTAATGTAGTTCTGAATCTTCTCACTATGATACTGATGTTAAAGAATTTTTTTAAATGAGGAAAATAAATGCAGATACATATACAAAAGAAACCCACAGGAAAAATAAAATACGCACTGTTACTTTCATTAACATATGGATTATTTTCACCCCTTCTCACAATCTCTTTCACCCTATTTTTTTTCATTCTCTCATAGGATTTAAGAAACTGTAACAAAAATTTCATGCTAATGGAAACATCAATTTTTCCAGCAAATTTTTTTCTTTTTTCAATTTGCTTGCAATATTTTTTAAACTATATCTGTCAATTTTTATTATATTACATTCAACCTTAGTGTTTTTGAGTTTTTAGTAAATATCTCTTTTCTGTTTTTAGGAAGTTGAAGAAGGAACTGTTGGGTAGAGTAGTTTTTTAGAAGCTGGTCTCCTTATTGTATTTAACTGTCCCATTTTGGATCACCTCCAGTTCTAATCTCAAATATCCACTTAGTTAAACCATGTCTTTACCAGAACACTCTTTTAAGGGCAAAACCTTGAAATGTGACACCTTGGGGAAAAAAAAAAAATATAAAAACTTAACTGCAGGAAATTATCTGGGCAAGTTTTAATAGCAAGATGACAAGGAGTATACTTGCATAAAGCACAGATGGTGAAAACTTGTCCTGATGTCTTCATTGCCCACTCATTCACTTTGTTTGCTTAATTGCAAATCAGAAGATAAAGCCCTGAGTTGCATTTTGAAGAGAAGAATAGTGATTGTAAAAATAGAGTGACATTTTTTACCTTTGTGCTAACCATCTGCATGTTCTGTACCATTACTCCACTATGGCTTTTAACAGACAGAAGATATCAAAATATGCACCAAATTCCTGTCTTAAAGATTTTATAGAGAGATTTTATATAAAATATACACACATATAGAATGTCTATGCATTTCTCTATATACTCGTATTACATATGTGTGCATGTACACATATTCACTCACACACATATGTAAGAGGGCTTTTTAAGAAGCTATCATTTAAATTTTCACAACTATTTACCCATTTAGGCTTCAGCGTAAGGAGTAGCACAAGGAATATTGTCCTGTGATTTTAGCTGGGCTAGAGTTCATTTTCTCCACATATGGTTTTCTTCATATGGGGCTGTGTTTTGGATTTGTGCTGGGAACAGTGTTGCCCATATAGAGATGTTTTTGTTATTGCTGAGCAGAACTGGCACAGAGCCAAGGTCTCTTCTGCTTTTTGGACTGCCATGCTAACAAGGATGTTGGGGGTACATGGGAAATTAGGAGGAGACCTAACCAGAACAGCTGACCCCAATTGACAAAAGTGGTATTCCAGACCATTTGACATCATGCCCAGTATATAAATCTGGGGAAGAAGGAGGGACATTTGGACAGATCCTGTTTGGCTTCCTAAGTCTCTGTTACCTGAGATATGGCCCTGTTCTCCTGCAAATGGCTGAACACCTGCCTGCCCATGGGAAACATGGAATTAATTCCATGGTTCTGCTTTCCTGACATGTGGCTTTTGCTTTCCCTATTAAACCGGTTTTATCTCAATCCACAAATTCTCTCACTTTTACCTTTCCAATTCACTCCATGAGTCCACTATAGGGAAGTGAGTGAGCAGCTGTGCAGGGGTTTGGCTGTTGGCTGGGGTTAAGCCACAGCATGTCTTAAAAAAATTAAACTTATGTTTTTTACTCCTTCTGGAATCTGTCAGTGCTAAGGGGAGTTAGGAAAATTACTGCCAATGACTCAAAATCACTGAAAATTCAGAGAAGCTGTGTGAGATTTTTAAAAAATCTTCTTTCATTCATAGAAGAATCTGACATTTGTATTATAATGAAGCTTTCATAAACACACACACAGAATCAGATTATTTTAAGGTATTGTGTTGGTTTTGTATGGCCTGGTTTTTGGTAACGGGGTGGGGGTGGTGGAGGCACAGAGGTGGCTTCTGTGAGAAGCTGCAGGAAGCTTTCACCATGTCCAGCACAGCCAATCCCTGATGGCTCTGAGGATGATGGACATGCTACTGGCCAAGGCTGGGCCAATTAGAGATGTTTGTTACACCTCTTCAATAAGATTTTTAAGAAGAAATCAAAACAAAGGGGCACAGATTTTTCTAGCCAGAGAAGAAGAGGTGGTGAGAACATGTGAGGGAAACAACATGGAGACACCAAGGGCAGTGGAGAAGGAGGGGAGGAGGTGCTCCAGGCACCGGAGCCAAGATTCCTCTGCAGGCCATAGTGATGACCATGTGGACAGACTTCTTTCAGATTCTGGGACAGAATTAGGATCTGATTTTCTAAACTTGTAGTTGATATTTATCTCCACTTGGGTATTTTCTCTGTAAACCTGTAGCTACGTTACACCTTTAATGTGAGCAAAAAGCTAGAAATACTTTCTAAACAGGAGCAATTAGCCTTTTTACCAATATATATTGAGAAGACTTATTTTCTGAAAGTATCTTGCAAAAAAACTAAAGGTAATGGGATGACTAGCTTGGATGAAGACCCCCTGCTCTGTAGATAAATTCACTGTGCCATATGAATTTCCTACCATTTCTCCTGCATACATGAATAGTATTTACAAAGGCAACTTTATCAATTAGATTTGCAGCCTTATTCATAATAATTATGTGCAGAAAATCTTCTCTGAGTGGTGTATTTTAATGTAAGATTACATTGTCATAAGTAACTGAAGTATTGCAAGGGAATTGCAACTAAAAAATTATTTTCCATGTGGTGTAATATGTTCAAGAGAAAAGTGTTGGCCATGAATTGTTATTCATTCAGTTGATACACATTAAGAAAAAGAATAGCATGGATAAATATACCTTTACTGTGTAAAGGTTTTCTCTTTTTCTCTGGTTGCCTTAATATTTTTTTTCATTTGTTTGCTTGTTCATCTGGTTACTTAGCCATTTAAGTAATATTCCCTTCAGCAGATCAGAGAATAGAAGGTGGCTGGCTGAAATTTTCTCAAATTTGATATGTAATGTGACAGCAGTATTAAAGGAAAAGTTATTTCTTGAGTTACTCAATTATAATCCCAAAATGAAGCAAAATTGTTCATAATGAAAAAATTTAGGATATATAGTCAGTATGATCTTAAGAAGACAGATTTATTGACCAGTAAATGAATTACAATACTATGTGTACACACATTCTTAATTTTCCACACTGACCTGGATTTATTCCCCCCTCATTTTAAAAATTTCTTTGAGGGTGGAAAGTGAATTTCCTGAGTTATACTCTGGAAAGTTATACTCTCTCAGTTTAACAACCTTTGAATGCCAAAACTAGATGATTCCCAGATGAAACACTACAGGAAAATGCAGTTCAGGAGAGCATCTGGTGTATTGCAACCCCTATGCAGAATTTAGCTATGGGACCATTCTCTAATTAGCATGCATTGCAATGCCTTAACAGAGTATGGCTTGGGCTGCTGGTCCTCACACCAACTATTTCACTCTTTAGGTCCTCTCTAGTTGTGCTGCACTATTTGCTAATGTGCGCACACCATCTCTTCAGAGTTTTGAAGACAGTCTTGTCTTCCCTCTGGAGTCAGCTGGGAAGGGTGGCCACCTTCAGGGATTTCTCCTGTCTTGATAAGTTCTGTTACCCTTCAAGTCACTGCACTCGTTATGGGCAGCTGGGCTAAGGTTTGGTGTCAGTTATAAGTGCTTCAAGTGAAATGTCTTGAAGATGTGTCTGTAGCCCCACTTAGACCTACTCCTACCTGCATTTTATTCAAATGAAATCATCTACTCGCATCCTTTGAGCTTAAAGTTTCCCAAGAACATTCTGCAAAGTTTCTATAAACCATCCAATATTAAGAAAATTGGAATTAGATGCAGAGAAATGGGCTATTCTACCAAGTGGAAAACTTATATAAGCTGACCACCACAATTATAGTCTACAACCTAATCCAATATTTATATTTCTTGAAGAATAAATGGTATGACATACCAAGACTATCAGTATTTTTCTTTAACAAATTTATTGAAAGAGGAGGGAAAATCCTTCAAAATCCTTGGCAAGAAATGGAAGCAATCTGCAATTTAAATGTTACATCAATGTCAAAGAAGAAATACTTAAAATTACTGGTGTTGTTAAAAGAAAGAAATAGAATGAAAATTAAGAGAATCTCTCTGTGAGATTAAACATTAGCACAAATTAATAGAAATTATCAGAACTGAGCAATAAATGAGCCTGCTTTGTTTATTCAGACATTCATTTTCTATGTTAATACTTTCTGAAATGCTTAAGGTACAAATAACAAGAAATTAATGGATACAGGGTTTTGTTGGGTTATTTGGGATTTTTTGTTTGGGTCATGGTTTCTGTGGATGTATGTGTTTTGTGGTTTGGGGTTTTTTGCATCTGAAAGGAGCTATTTTATTGTTTACAGATTCCAGATGAAGCAATTAGAACAAAAAACTGGGATAGGTAATCATCCAGATCTTATAACAGTAGTATAGACTTACATTAAAATATTAAAGTCATTGAGAAAATATCAATTTTTTTGTTATGATGTACAATTTTCTGCACAAATATCACCTGAACATTAATTTTTCTCAGTCATAATAATTACTTATGCAAGTGAACTTTCAAATATTATATATTCAACTGGGAATGCCTCTGAAAGTACAAGTCTCATAGTCTCTCCAGCCAGTACAATCTTTACTACTTTCCTCTGATTTCATTTTTATCTATAATTCATTAATTTGTGAAGGTCAAAAGTCCTTCAGCTAGTATGAAAAAAATGAAGAGTTTAAAATCCCACAGCAGAAAAAGTAAGAAAAAATACTTAAATATCTTTAACTTTCTACTTCTGCCTTTTAGAAGGTTGATCAGTCCCTATGTGCAAGTAATAATAATGTTGATTTCTTGAAGAGAAGATGTCCTCAATTATGCAGTGTAAATTGAAGGTAAAAACAAAACTCTATTAGTATGCCTTTTTACATTTCTTTGCTCCTTCACAGTTTCCTCATAACAATGCACTTTCTCTTCTTATTATTACAAAGACTTATTCCCTTAACTACTCTAGAGTCTTTCTGATAGTAATACATTAAGCTCAAAACCACCTGGATTGTGGTATTTGAATAGCTGAAGGGAATTTTTATTTCCCTTTAGTTTTTTGTCTTAAACAAAAGCAGGATATTAAATTAAAAATGTGTATGTCACAAGTATTGAAAAATTATTCAAAAACAAAAACTGTCATCTGCGAGCAATTTGAAAAGCTTGTTCCTTTGTCATAATGTATTTTGTTTTATTTTAATTTAGGTAATTGTAATTAAAAAGTAGAAGTCATTGTAATTAATTAATTAATATTGCTAAATTTCTGGACACATCCATACAGTGAACTCATTCTTATCTTCTGTTCAATGTGGTCCAATGTAAAATGGGAAACCAATCTCGATTAGGAGAATTTGGGTGCTGAAGCCATAAGAAGAAAACCACAGTAGTCAGTGTCACATAGCCTCAAACGTATTTATAAGCAATATCAGTACAGCAGCTGGTTAGTGATTTCTAAGTTTCGATGTGCACAGCGTTCACACTTGTGAAAAATTATGGCTTCATTCACCCTGCTCCATTTTAGACCTCTATGAGGGATCCCCATAAATAGAGATAATTAGCGGTAGTTAGGTAGTTCATAAGTACAGCTCCAAAATAACATAAATATAAAGCTGCTAGCAGTTTCCTGACAACTTGGGCCATCTTTTCTTCTTTCTTTCCTTTCCATATGTACCAGATCAACCTAAACAGACAGAACTGGGTAGGCACAGTCTAGGTCTCATTTACCTGAGTAGGCTGTATCCCTTTGCAATAGCAAAGTTGTGACTGATCTAGGTCAAAAATTCAGTACGTAAGGCTTGAATGGGGAGTGTGTCCAGTGAAGGCCACAAAGAGAATCAAGGGACTGGAGCTCTTTCATTTGAGAAGAGATGGGGAGGGCTGTGACTGTTCAGCCTGAAGAAGAGAGGCTCAGGAAAATGTAAAACAGACAGACAGACTCTGCACAATGGTGCCCGAGACAATCTGCATAAATTGTAACACGTGCTATTTGTCTGAACATTAAAAAAGAGTTGCTTACTGTAAGGGTGGTTGAACACTGGAACAGGTTTCTCACGGAAGTTGTGGCATCCTCATCCATGGAGATATACAAAACGTGACTGAACACCATCCTGGGAAACTTTCTCTTGGTAAAGATACACTTATTTGGGTAGGGAGGGGCTGAAACAATCTCCAGCAGTGTTTTCCTACTCCAACCATTCTGTGATTCAGTGATTTGGCTTTTCATCTTTCCTTTCCACCCACCCCCTACTTGTATTGATGTTCTTTGCCCTGTCTCAAGGAGGTATCATTAGCCTGGTGGACACGCAAGCATGCCGCATCTAATGGGTTCACACTTGCTGGTGAGACCCTAAAAATAATACACTGGAGTGACTAGGTCACTGTTTATATGGCCCACATTATCCCCCTGGGTTTTTGCATTTGCAGCTGTGGAGTGGCTCAGCTTCATGAAAAGGAGTAGTGAATGCCCTTTTTGGAGTCCTAGAATGATTCCTATGCTAAATAGTTTTTCCGTTCACTTCTAATGTAAAGTCAAGTATCTTAAAAACTTCTTGCTTGGCCAAGCAACACATCAAAGAAAAGATTCATTTTACCTTAAACCCAGACTTCTTAAAGTTAGATAATCGAGTTTTTTCCTGGTTCTTGTAGGTTGACTTTAAAGTGAATGAATGCAGTTCTGTAGGGTAGAAATTCGGAACCTTCAGGATCATATATCTAAATAATAGTTTTGAGCTAACATTGCAAACAAGCTACACATTAATACTTTGCACTGCATTTTTATCTATGTTAGGAAATTATTCTTGTTCTCACCCAAATGAGGCTGCATAATCACAAAAAAGGAAGTCACACTAAATAATATTTAAAGAAAATTTAAATTTCTTACCAAAGTTAAAAACCTGAATTTATCTATTGGTATTAGCCATTATTTCATTTTAAATTCACAAATAACTTTCTTATCTGGGTCACTTTTATTCATAATTCTTTTCAAGTTTTGGTTTTTCAGTTGTATTTTTCTTTTTGTTGTTGTTTTGGAGGGGGGTTGGGTTTGTCGGTTGGTAGGTTCGTTGGTTGGTTGGAGTTTTTTCAGGCATGTTGAAATACCACTACAGCTGGCTGAAAAATCCAGAGCTTGATTTAGGAAAGTCTCACTTATTCAGACAGATTCACTTGTTTGAAATTATATAGGTTATAAAAAAATAGTTACATGAGTAATGAGTTCAAGATATATCATGGAACAGAGACAATGTGAAGTGAGTGCTGAAAATAATTAACTTTTCATTGTTATGTTTGGTATGGAGTAGTAGTAAAGCAGTTAAAACCTAGAATCAAATTGCCTTACTTAGGCCTTACCGTCACCTTAATTGATATTTAATCATAGATTAAATACAAAGCATTGCCTTTTGAAGGTTAAGCAAAACAAAATCTGTCTAATTGGTTCCAGTGCAATAATTTTTTTTTTAATCAGGAAATCTTAGAAAAAAGACTGAAGTATCTGAAGAATACCATATTATTGTTAAAAAATGTAAAAAGCCAAGAAAAAGGAACACTGTTACAGTGACTGAATCTGTCTATAAATAATGTAAATCTGCTATGTCCTTTAACAATTTTTCCTAAATATGAAGCTAAATAAAGTTCCAAGTAAAAGACTTAGTTGAGATACTTTAATAAGGTTTGGTTCAACAACTAGAACCCCTACTCCTTGATACCAATTATTTAATACTTCCAAATCAACCAGATATAATTCTTGCATAGCATGAAGTCTAATATTCAGACTTGAGCAGTGCTTATCTGCTTCAAAATATTAAACATAACGTTCTTTTTATTGGACAAAGAGCTACCTACAATTAACCAGTTGGAAATGAAATTTTTATATTCACATAGAGACGGGTGGACATAAATACAGATTCTTGTCAAAAGTTGACATGCTCATTCAGGTAGTGGAATATTTGGGGTTTTTCCCTTATTCAGACTGAAGAATCAGGCATGATACTAATACTCAAAATAGGTGTGTGGAATTCTACCAGCTGCAACTATTTGGATAAATTTTACTTTATTTTTTAAAAACTAAATTTTAAATTTTACATCCAGTTTTTTTTTTTACTACAATATGTATAAATAAACCAAGCAAAAGAGCAGTAAGAGTTATACGTCTCACATGACCTTCCTTACTGAAAAGTCATTTCTCTCTTTTTCCTTTCTTTTTTTTCTATTTGTGAACCTTTCATCCTTTCTTACATTTGGTCTCAC
Source organism: Dasyornis broadbenti (assembly GCA_013397935.1). Classification (NCBI taxonomy): domain Eukaryota; kingdom Metazoa; phylum Chordata; class Aves; order Passeriformes; family Dasyornithidae; genus Dasyornis; species Dasyornis broadbenti. The sequence goes on from VZRN01006111.1 coordinate 335,142, forward strand.
TTCAGTAGGATGACACAAAGACTTCTAGTTTTTAAACACCCATCTAGATCTACCACAATGAACCAAATATTTATAGGAGACTGGAGACACAAAATGAAACAAGAACAAGATAACTGGGAAAAAAAAAAAAAGCCACAGCTAGATTAAGCACTGTCTCAAGGCAGATAAGAATCAGACTTATCTGTATATACAGTGGCAAACGTGAGAGGTACACAGGTCACTGGTTCTTATTTTCTCCATTTTCTCACACATCCAATTCTTTTCCTAAATTAGTTCCATTAGCAGAGATGCACTACCAGGAAAATCAAAGATGTAAAAGGACTGCTAGGTCACCTCATCTACAGAGACTGTATGCATCTTAAACACTGCACAAGAGGGCCTGATTCATTCCAGCACCTGTATTTTCTGTTTCATTTTTTGCATTTTACAAAAATGCACAAGCAGTACAGATGTTTCCTATTAGAGGGTGGAAAAAATTATTCTGGTGCCTTTTCTGTCTTGTTTATTTATCTTCTGCCACAATAGAATATTTTTTTCCTTAAGATTCCAGTTCTTCAGAGAGCAACTGTGAAAAGACCTCCTTTTTCTTTTTAAGTGTTCTGTGGCTTGTCTAAGACTTTTGCATGGTTCATCCCCCATCTCTATTTTTATCACTTTCATGAAGAATTAGAATAACCAGTTTAATTTTGAAAGTGCTAAATGTTCCCATTTGAAATCTAATTGCAGTCCATCTGGCCTTAGTTAAAGCAACTGCTAAATAGAAGATATTAAGTAGAACATAATTACATATTACGTTTCAAAATTTGAAAATTAGAAAGTAACTCGATTGAACAAACTGTGTTGCGACACTACATATCACATAGAATATGCATTCATTCCAAAACTAACTGCTAACTAGGATAATTTATATAATCATTATCATGTGCTTCCTCTCTTTGAATTTTTCTCTTTGACATTTTTACATTAAGAAATCATTAAGTTTTGTATTTTAATGTAATTTTTTCATTTAAATTACCCGCAGATACTCATTATGGTTATGACTATGCATGGCTTTTGGCACTAATACGTCTCTGAAAACACATTGTTTATAATTCCAAATCCTCAGCTTTATCATTTAAAATTTTAATTCCTCTCTGAAGCTGGACTAATACGGTTCCTTTGTCTTCAGCAAAACTATTCTGGTTTAGAGAAGCTGGGGAATTTGCTCCTTTTTATTGCACCTTCCCTTCTCATGGGCTTCAATTCAGTTATGAAGTTAAATACGTACTTCCCATACCTGCTCTACAACTTTTCCTTTCCAGCTGTGAATGAGTATGGACATGTTCTAAAAACAACACATATGATGTGATGCTGATACTGCGTTCTCTTCACTACTATTTTACACCAGGTTTTCCCTTCAGTTGTGTCTTCTGTTGTCCTTCCATTCTTTATTGTCTCTTGTCAGCGCAGACTGTTACTCGGTTTAACCTCCCTCTTTCTCATCATTAACTGCTGTCATCTTTCTCTTCTTCAGTCCCTTTTGCATGGAAGACTGCATACTTGGCCCTTGCCTATCTTCTGCTGGCCATCTGCTTTCCCGTTTTTAAACAGTAGGAACTGGAGACAGGAGACAGCGGAACCAGTCTGGTCTTCTCTCATGCAAAAGGTTACTACAACTCTGGATGCTAATCAGAGCAGATTAGTAATAGAAAGCTATGACCATACCCCACACAGACTTCTATTTTCATTTAAAAATGCCATATAAGTGTATGTCCACACTCCCACTTATTAATTATATTAAGGTTTAATCCTTGCACACATCTCTGCAGTTTGGAATTTAATGCCCAACTGTCTGCAGTGGTCTGTATATGAGTTAAACAACGAAAGAAAAGAGAATGTAGGGACATGCAAATGTATTGTTGATTTATCACTTCAAAGCCATGAAGCAAATACATATGAGAAAATGCACCATTCCCCCATGCTGCCTTAAATACATCCCATAAAACTGAAAACATCCTCAAACCTCTTCTCACTACATCAAGTTTATTAAATTGTGTCTTTACCAAAGAAGGATCTGAAGACATGGCAATTCACAAATATATATTTCACATAAACTAGTAAGTGAATTGCTCAGTAGTAGGTGCTCTTTATTTTCATTTCTCTAGCAGAAGAGTTGACTAGAGCAAGTGTATGTAATGTTTAATGTTTAAAGAGTGCTAGGAATATCTAAATTTTATGTAAAATTACTTTATTCCTCTTAAAAATAAAACAGTATGTTCACCATTTGACTTAGAATAAGGCATTAACTGCTAATCTGATAATATACATAAAAATCAAGGATTGTTAGAGTATCTCTTAAACAAAGCGTATGAATTTCAGCGTAATGAAAGAAGCATACATCAAATACTTCCTCAGAATTTTTAGGGAGAACACTACAGATATGAAATGATCAGTGATGTGAAAGAAGGGTATTTAAGGCATCAGGAGTATAAATGCTTGGCCTTGGTGGACTGTTGATGAAATTGATGTTATGCTTCTGCTGTTGAAAGAGAGAAAAGCCCTAAAGCCTGTTCAGCGATGCATAATGATCTGCTTTTGACTGCAACTTTTTGCTGTTACTGAAGAAATCTGTGGTGGCAGGATCACATTTCAACATGGGGTTTATCTTTTTGCTATAAAAAATGGATGTTCCTCAAAGGAGTATGACCATTTAATTTAAGTTGCACGCACAGGGATGTGCTGGGTTTGGCTGGGGTAGAGCTCATTTTCTTTACAGTGGTTCTTATGGGGCTGTGTTTTGCATTTGTGCTGGGAACAGTGTTGATAATATAGAGATGTCTTTGTTATTGCTGAGCAGGGCTTTTCTGCTTTCTGAGCCAAGGTCTTTTCTGCTTTTTGTACTGCCACGATGGCAAGGAGACTGGGAGTGAGTGGGAAGTTGGGAGGAAACACAGTCAGAACATTTCACCCCAACTAACCAGAGGGATATTCCATATCAAATTACGTCATGCTCGGTATATAAAGCTGGGGACAAAGGAAGAAGGGGGATCATTTGGAGTTTGTCTTCCCAAGTAACCATTGTGTATGATGGAGCTCTGCTTTCCTGGGATTGGCTGAATACCTGCCTGCCAATGGGAAGTGGTAAAGTAATTTGTTGTTTTAAAATACAGTATTTGCTAATACCTTTGACATCCTTACTGAAGAAAGTCACACTCAGAATAAAACTTGTGAAGAGAGAAATTTAGCCTGTGTTACCACCTCATCAGTTCAGTCAGAAGAAAAACAAACACGATAATGTGGGTTGTTAGTTTTTCTCTCCTTTGCAGTTAATACAAATGTGTCTTTTTAAAATCTCAGTTGCCTAGAGCATTCCAATTAGCAGTAATGTTAGGCAAAATTACCTAACACAATTTGAAATGAAAGACAGAAAACAGTTAGAAAGCAGCAACAGAGCTTGTTCATGAAAGGTAGTGGAAAAAGATTGTAGAATTCAGGGCATGTGAAACAGAAGGAAATTTTGACACAATAAATATGTTCTCCAGATTTTCGGAAGTCAGCTTTTAGTTCTTATTCCACTAGTGATTCAGATTTAGTGGCCACAATCTTCCACTGGATTGTAATTCAGAACAGCAGGGCAAAGTCCTCTAATGCCAACAAAACCAACCACGGAAAGAGCACTCAAGAGAGTTTCCTAATAAGTAGCACAGAGCATTCAAGGTAAAAGGCATGATATCTAGTGCATTTTCCAGCACTTACCAATTGATAGTGCTGCATTTATACCACTTCCTAAGTGGATAGAAATTATTATGTCAAGGCCTTTGGTTATCTAAGATGATACCAAAAATAAGTCTTAAGTTAACTTGAAAATCAGTAGAGTATCTGTGTGAGTAAATTATAGTCAGAGTTGATGTGTTTAATCTATGCCTTTCCTCTTTGCAAGACAGTGTTCCTGATGAGAGGTATCAGCTTCACACTTGTGTGAATGCTGGAGTTCCCCTAGGAAGGCATATTATCATCTGGACGTGTCAGCCAACAAAGAGAAAATCCAGCAACTAGGAAAGGAATTTTATTTATGGCTATGCAGAAAAGTACATTTCCTTGAATAGCCATATCTTGTATAGCTTGACTATGAATGATTGAGATGAACAAAATCCCTCCCAGAAGTATTGTCCTGATGTAGATATTCACAAGAGAAAATTGTAAACTAAGAACCAGCAGAAAAGCCGAGGCATACTAGTGACCTTCTCTCTGTTTAAGTAGAATGAAAGCAAGTAGTAGAGAAACAAGAATGAAATGAGAAGAACTTATTTACTTGGGAAAAGAAAGTTTGTGAGAGGAATGGAAGGAATGGATTCTCATGTTGGCATAAAATAGTGCAATAACCAATATTTTTAAAGAATAAAAAGATTTTTTTTTTCAAACAAAACCTATAGATTTTGGGGGAACTTATAAGAAAGAGTGATAATAATTTAAATGCAATTATAAATATGCCATACATCATTTCTTCAAGACTGATTTCTACATAAGACAAAAGTTGAATCCGAGATCTGAAAAGTAAATATTCCAGGATAAGATGACATCATTATGAGGAGTTAGGAAATAAATAATAGCCAAAGAACATTCATAAAACTAAGAATGTACAATTATGGAGAAAATATTAATCAAATCTTTCAGAAAAGGTGCAATGAGCCTTTGTTACTTAAAGGGTTTTAGTCAAACTTGGCTCCAAACTTCAGTGACACAGATAAAGATAATATAAAATAAGCTTTCTAAATTGTCAGTGAGATAGTGTTGAAGCAACAGAAACAAAGATATTTATTTATTATTTGAGGCTAGGTAATATGAGAAAGAAGTATAAGTTGAAATATAAGCAGGTTTCAATCAAAAATTATTTTCACTCACATTAAGAAAATTGTTTGAGGAAAAAATATATCATTTTTGTTATAAAAAGTATGAGTTTAGCTCTTCAGATGTGCCTAAAAGAAGATGGACAAGGGTTAACCAAATAATTAATAATTAATATTTTGAGTTATTTCTCAACTGTGTAATTATTGGTTTTACCAAGGTATTTATCAGCAGTATTCTGATGTCCAGTGCTACTTGATGTGCCCTACCAAGTTTTACATAGCATCCAGCTGCTAGTCCGGAAAGCACAATTCCTTAAGTCTTATGTTTTAACTCCCAGCTCAGTTCAAATATCTTTTGTATCCATGTACCAATGGCACTAGATACTGTTCAAGAAGGTGAATAAATCTCCAAGAGTTTTCTGTACCAATTAGGGACAGAAAAGCATGGAAGACCAAGGTATTATGGCTGACATGCACAATCATTATCAAAATAAAAGCACTTTAAGTGCTTTGGAAAGTAGAAAACTGACCTTTTCATAAGTATTAAATCTCACAGCAGAAGAGCCTCTATAGTAGTGTAGAGTGCTTCTGTAAGTCAGCATATTAATTACCTGATTGATTTACATTTCCAGTTTATTTACCTGCTCTCAACAGCCAGCTCATCCTTCATCTTATGTGTGCAATCACAAGCAGTGTGAAATGTTATTAAAATGCTTAGGCATAATTGATAGAGTCAAGTTCCCAGCATGCTTAAATTACTTTCATCAGGACATTTTTTCTAAATTTATTTTTAAGATCTTGCCCTAAAGGTTTTCTAAATTTGTTTTTAAGAGTCTGTTCTAAAGGTTGTTTAAAGCCTGGCCTCCAAACACAAGGTATCTGTGGTTTCTTATGAAAGACACTGCCTAATTCTGTGAGCCAATGTAAGAAACTAGTGCATAAAGAAAAGAGAATCTCAGTACAGAGGTGCGGAACGCAATACAAAAGAAACATCTGGGTAGGAGGAAAAAAATGACAGTCTTGCAAGAAAGAAAATGCAGAATTAAACTGTTTTGGTTATCCCAATTCACTTACAACTGAAGAAATTGGGATAAGTGCTTCCTTAATAGTGATTTCAGAAATGTAGTCCTGCTTTACCTTTTGCATAACTGTCCATTTTCCATTGTCCAAATGTAGTCCATAGGCTTTTCTGATTATCTAAGGATGAAGACAACAAATATTCTTATCTTTCTTCAGCTACTTAAAACCCATTTTCCCCCAATATTAATTAAAATAAAATTGGTTTTTCTTCCAAGGTAATTCTCATTTTATGGGTCTATAAAGTGACCACAGAACTAAAAGCTTTAATCTACATGTCTTGTTCTGAGAAGCATTTTTCTTTTAGGTAAAATTAAGATGCTGTTCCAAACAGCCTAATTTGTAATTACTCCTTCTTGAGTAAGAGGCTCTTTTATCCTTATCAGCAGAATTTTATTAAAAGTGAATCTGCAGTCTTCAGCGGACAAGATACATTATTTGAACTCTGCTTTCATCACCTAATCAAAGAAGATTTATAGAAAATTTTGCATGTCTAAAGTACTGAGTATTTTGTTGAAAAGGTCACATTGCAAAGGGATGACACCTACATCACCAAGGACAGAATGCTATTAGATTTATAAGCTGCCAGACACCATAAAAGGCATTGCTGGCTGAAGCTATACTGTTTACCATGTGGTGCCACACTGGGTACGATGTAACAGGATGTGGTGATACGATTAAAGGATGGTATTAGTCCTGTCCCTTTCTAACTACGGAATAATTCAGCTCCTATGTAGATAAATGAGGCTGAATAGGAAGTGGCTTATGTCCTGAGATTACTGTAAGGAAAAAATGTTCGTGAATCTCTTTAACCCTTATTTTATGAATAAGCATCAAAAATTGGTTTGATAATTGATATTGGCTACTATTTCTGGGGTTAAATTATATATTTAGAATTTATTTTTAAATTACGTACCCTTACTTAAAATAGTCATCCTGTTAAACCTAGAAACATTCATTTTAGGAGAATCTGTTCTTAGAATGTCATTTGAAGAAATGGCATTTTAGTCTCTGTTCACTAAACAATTCCACTTATAAAGGGATCAGATTATCCATCTGTGCTTCAGTTCTTCAAGCTGATACCTTCTCACATTTTTTTTCTGAGAGGCACAGTTTTCTTGAAATGAATTATGCTAGCAGTGTTCATGCTTCTGATAGGTAATTGCTTCATATATTACAACATAAAACCTTAAAGCATAAAGCTGATTCTGTCTCTCTTTGGTCTCTGTATAAATTTTGCCTTGTATTCTGTGCTTACAGCTGTAGAGACAGCATACGATGCACTAATAATACAGATAACAGACACAGAGAGCTTTGTGGGAAACAGCTTCTACATTTTACTGAGAAAATAAACTCCTTGGCTTCTACCGTCAGTATCTTTCATGCTGGAAATGACTCAACCACAGGAAAACAAACTGAAGCACTAATACACTTGGTAGCAAAACTGTAACTTCAGTGAATCTAAGAATTTTTTTTTTTTTTCCGGAATAAGCAAATATATATATATATATATGTTTGCTTTCCTCTATTGAGTCCTTTTCTGCTTTTTCAATTTTATTTTTTTTTTAATTTGACAAGTACCATACCTTTCTCTATATGTTTATAAACTTATAGGCTCCAAGCAAAGGGATACAAGATAAACAAACATAGATTACAATACAGTTACTTAGAGCATTTAAATTATCAACATACTGCCACACCTGTATGGTCCAGCTCTAAACATAACATGCATTCTGTTTGTACCATTGCTTGTAAGAACAGATAGAGCTAAAGGTGAGAAACTGCAAATATTTTGGGATTAGGTTTATTTCAAACTTTTTAAACTAGTGTGTGAATGTGTTTATAATGAGGTCGTCATCAATAATCTCTTTTAACAGCTGAAAATAACAAGTGTAACTTTGTTGTAATTTTCTAACAACTTGCCACTACTTTGTTTATAAGTTACATAAAATGTTATTACAATTTATACTTGCAGTCAGGTTCTTGGTACTTCTCAATGTTTAATGTCCCTGTTAAGTTTCTCTAATAGGTCTGCTTCCATAAGAAGGCTTTTTTTTCCTTTTCAAATGCACTGGATTCCTTAGTCCAATACCTGTATTTCTATTTTTTCTGACATTTTCTTTTCATCTATACAATATCTTTACTGTAAGCCTTATCTGAAATTAAGGAAAAAACAGAAGGTTTTATTTCTGGAGATGAATATTTTCCTTAACATTCCTGGTAATTTAATAACTCCTCTATTACTTGTATTTTTCATATCTTGATCCCAAATAGCCAGATCTAGCAGTCACTCTGAGCAAAAGGCCTGTAATCACATATAAGCTGATATGTTATGGAATAAATAGAATTCCATAGCATTTTTGTTGGCCTCAAAGCACTGTTATTAAAGGTGGCTTACACCTGTAAGTGTAAAATAAATATGCATTAATTACACTAGTTAATGTAACCTGCAATTTCAGTTCTTCTTTTTAAAATTATCGGTGTGAAATGGAGTGATTCTTGAATAGAGCAGAAGGCAAGGAGGGATGTCCAAGATTATCTTAAATGTCGTGATAAGTTTATTTCAGGTTAATTGAATCTAACTCCTTTTGCCATTCATTTTTGTCCAGTGAAGATTCTTTCTGATATTAAGACACCTAAACAGAATTATCTACCTGTGGGTCAGGAATCTTTTCCTTTGGAGGGATTAAAAAAAAAAAAAAAAAAAAAGAGAAGCCATTTCTATTCTCATGGGAGAAATATTAGGTCTTCTGGAAGAAAACTTCTGTCCATAGCATCCCAGGTATGAGAAAAAAGTGGATCTATATTAATATTTCATACTTAGTATTGCTGTCAAGTATCCTACACCTCCTACTGGGTGATCACAGTGTCTAATAATTTTCCTAGCTTAGCTCTATGAATAAAAAATATATTTCTCAAAATAAAAGTTTCTTTTGTGTTTTTCAGAATGCAGTATATATATCTTGTTTTATAATGAATAATTATGTATTCAGAAACAATTATGGCTCCAATATTTTAAAGCAAAAGACTAAAGGGTATTTGCTTAACTGCTATTTTGCAGATCCCTGTTGTAGGTCAAAAAAATTGCAGCCAGGGTATAAATACATTAAAATTTCAGGTACTCAAATAAACCTAAAGTAGCATGACAGCAATAATGCTTACATGTATATTTATCATTGTTGTGCATAATCAGATACTCCAACCCTCTTGGTCAAATCCGGTAGAAGTAAAAAAAAAAAATTAATGTGTTCTACTTTTATTCATTGAACGGCTGCTTAAAGATCTCTTAGAGGATATGGATGACGTAATTCCTTTTACCTCTGGGGAAGGCACATGAACTACCTGTCATCACAGAAAACAAATAAAAAAGGCTGTCTGGGATGACAGAGGTAAGAAGATTCTTAATTCCCTGCAGCTAAATAGAAGTCTCTGTATTCCATGTTGCTGGAATAACTCACTGTACGTTAAACAACTGCACCTAGGATAAAGGACTGCTAAGATACAGGATCTATTTCAATTACTTTAAATATGAAATTATTTATAATATTTGGTAGTGCAGGAAATGGAAGCTGGAAAGTTCCCTAATCACCAGCCCATAGAGGGACACTAGATACATTATTTAATAAGCAGAATCAAATTGAAAGGTACTGTAGTCTCCTAGCCCAGTAATACTCTAATGTCATTTCTAGAAACAAGACACTGAGTTTGCAGGTCCTCCCTTAGAACAGAAGCTTTTCACACTTGTCTTGTCTGAACCTGTGGTGAATGTTTGCGGATTTACTTTTACTTACTTCAGCTGTGACAGTATTTTTTCTAATTTCTTCTTTTTCAAAAACAAATAACACATTTTTTTCTTTCTAAGGATTGCATCTGAGTTATTCTATCTTCGCTTATTTCTATATGTTAGGCTTACAGTTTAGCAGTAAGTATTTTCTCTTTTTCTAGCAAACTCCTTATGACTGAAGTATTGATGTTGTGCAGAGAAATACAGTCCTGGACTCATAGGAGAAGCCCCAGGAACAAGGGACACAGGATGTGGAGGAAGGAACACAGGCATGGGATGCTAGGAAACAGGGGCAAGGCTAACACTGGAGATCACACAGTTGTAAGAAACACATTCATGGTAGGTTAAAGAAACACAGACCAGGATCTGAACTAGTTTTTGCCATGAGAGAACAACAGACAAGGCTCTGGCACACATAAAATGCACCACATTATAGTGCAACTTTGCACGTAGCTTGCAGAACAAGAACAAGGTCTAAATTTTTTCACATCTGTAAAAACAAAACAAAGGGGAATTCTAGAAGGTAGAAAAGGAAGTAGCTGACATCAACATTATGTTTCTTTCAAGCAAAGAGAGATGCTGATGACTCCCCACATAAATACCAAACTGATTGCATTGACCTTAAGACCCAGGAAGGCAGTGGAAGAGTGAACATAGAGGGAAGAGGAGTGGATGCTTGGAGCTGTGTGTAAAACATTATCCTGTCTTTTTTTCACTGTTTTTGATTAAAAACACTGCCTATATTTTCTCTTCTTTGAATAAGAAGAGCAGACAACTGTAACAACTGTTGGACTCTATGATCTTAAAGGCCTTTCCAACCTTAATGATTATATGGTTCTGTGATTCTAACTGAATTAATTAACAAAAAGTACTTTGAGAAAGGCGAATACTCATTGCAAATTTATTCTTAAGTATATTGCTTATTTTCCAATTTTAATTTGTCCTATTAAGGGAGAAAATAGAGGGGGAAATATACTCAGATAGACATCATAACTAACAAAGGAAAGAGATGGCATTTGAAAACAAATAGAAAATATCCCTGTCATTTATATGCTTTTTTTTTTACAGGGTTGTGTTTCTCGAAACTAGATTGATTTCATAGGCTTCAAACATTAGAGTTTCTCTTTAAAGCAAATGAACAAACTATTTGTCTTTGCTGTGTACAGAAAACAGTTCAGAACATCTCTTGAAATCATGTTTTCAAAGTGATAAAGCAATTGCTAGAGAAAGAAAGAATTTGTATCCCATGGATCAATTTATACTATCAAAAAGTAGAATATTTATCATTGTTGTCTGAAATCCATGGTTCCTTTAGATAAAGGACCTTTTCTATCACCAGAATTACATACAGTTCTAGTCTAGACTTTAATTAAAGAACTCTCATGTTCCTCTCCCTTTTTGGGTGGGTATTAGGTACTATATGATTTTTCTTTAAATAAATACAGTCTGAAGGATTCTATTTTCTCCTGACAAGATAATATGGAGTCTGAGACATAAAGGAAGTAAGTACAAAAGTTGTGCAAATAAATAATTTCAATCATCTACCTTTCTGTGTCAGTAACATTTCAGCTAATACTGGAAAAATATAGAATGCTGCAAATATTAAACCTAACAGAAAATAATTGTACAAGCTTGTAGTTACTTCCAGCAGAGTTCAATACCTTAATCATACTCAATAATATTTTGTTTTGAAGATAACATCACTAGAAGAAAAATAACTAATTATTTGAGTTAATTGCTGCTCAGCAGGTGTAAAGCTTCCACAATTTGGCCCTGCATATTTATTCAGAACTTAAAGAATACATCAGTTCTAAAAGTATTTAAATAAATTTATCATATTATTGAAAAATATTTTGAAACTTTGAAAACTTATCATGAGAACTGGACTTCTGAAATGAAGGTAATACTCTGTGGTTCATTTAATAGGTAATGCTTATCTTACTGGAAAAAAATGGAATAATGAAATTCAACCATTTAGGTTTGATCATCTGGACAAAATAAGTATGCTATTTGCAGATATCACCTAGATTAATTCTGCAAGAACATGTTTTTGGGAAGGACTTAGTCCATTGCAGTGACAACTTTTTTTTTTTTTT
>VZRN01006111.1:346956-369195 GCA_013397935.1 Dasyornis broadbenti
TGGACAGTGGTTGACACAGAGCAGAACCCAGGATGCTGAAGCTTTTGAATGCTGTTCTGTATGTTTCCATGGTTTCTGAGGAGCAGGAATGACACTCTTTACTACATAGCCCAAGATTTATTCATTTTTAATAAATCCTTTGATTTTCAATCTGTTTGCCCCATCTAGAGTGTTCTGTCATTCATTCTATGATACTGTGAGTGCTCCAGTTTCCATCCACCACAGCTCCATCCTTTGTTAGAAGCAAGAAGACTTGGTCACTCTAAAAATGTAGAGTAAGTAGCAATTTAAGAGATAGTGAATAAATATGAATCATCAATGTGTGGCCATAAAAACTTTCTGCTTTTTCTAGGATGGCTCTTATCAAATAGCATTCAAATCAAAGGCGTGGGGAAAAAAAAAAAAAAGAGACAGGATTTTTTTTTCCTGGGAGATAATGACTTACATCCATGCCTCCTAAAATATCTCCCCCAAAACAGAAGGGTCCTGTCTCTACCTATTAACATGTCTTTGACATGTTACTGGTAGGTCAATATTGCATCTCATGCTATGGCTCTAATAATAATAGCAGTAAAATCATTGCAATCTCTTCTACCACATATAACATAGAGAAGAACAAACACATCTGAGGTCTGATGAAATCAGTGTTTGATCACTGAAAAAGAAGTCAGGCATGCAAGAAACATTTTTGTAAGTACCTCTGCATATGGAAAAAAAAGTAGCTATTCTTTTATGTCCTAATGTAGCATGAAAAAACCAAAGTCCAGCAGCAGTGACAAGATGCTTCTACTAAGCAAAAAAGCTCCATCTATTATAAAATGTATGTGTACTTCTCCCAAATGGAAAATAACTTGGAATACCGGGGAAAAAAAACGGCATTTTTTCTGTCTTATTCAGAGTCCTGGGATTCTGAATTCAACCTTTTGATATTTATCTAACTTGCAGGGCACACGCTTTTTTGAAAACAGTCTATGGATTCTGTATAAAAGGCAATCCAATATTTGGGTTTTATTTCCAATACTACCTCAGTTAACATTTACAAAGGTTTAGCCTCTAGGAAATATTTAGCATGTTACTTAGCATAGAATATTTTTTTATCACTGTTTGAAATCATATACCACAATTTTGAAGATTCAGGCTCTATTTCCCCACTTTTTTTAATGTCAAATACAATAATTCTTTCAAACATGTCATATGCTTGAATGTAAACATTCAACTAAATATTATAGTAACAATTCATCATTTGCCAATCATAAGAGTAAATCCCAATTTGGGGGGGTTTCCCTCTTTTTATTCTTTGAAATACTGGAATTCTATCTCTCTTTCATTAAAGAGTCTTAGTTGAGCACCTGTAAAATTTTTTTCATGTATTTGCTGAGGGGTTTATTACTAAGTATTTTAAGTGCCTAGTAGACAATTTCCTATGGTCTTTTTCTCTTTTATTGCAGAAGGCAACTATATAATACGTACCTCAATATACATCTCTTTAAAAAAATAATTAACATTTTTACTTCTCTATGGCAATTATCATTTTTTAAAATGTCATTTGTCCTACATATATGTCATGTTAAACATCTCTGTTGTATTTCCGAGCTGGGATTGCTTTAATGAATGTTCACAATCAGGTTTTTATGTGAAATCATTCCTTCCCTTGGCTATTTTAGGAGGAATTGATTTCATAATAATGACATTAAACATAGAATAAACCGTGCATATTTTATGACTGATCTATCCAGCATTTTCAAGTAATTTGTTTATAATGTATAACTACAACTATGAAAAAAAAACCCCAGAGGATCATTTAATATTATTTTTTAAAATATGGAAGACTTCATATAGCTCCAAAAGCATTACATTTAGTTAGTTATTGAGTTCACTTACATTTAAGTAAAGAAATTGAAAAATAGGATGTAATCGATACTCTTCAGTATTTCATATATACTAGGAATGCATTGAGATACATTGTTAATCACTGTGAGCTTTAAATATATATGGAAAGTCAGACAATTTTTAAAAGCAAGGTCTTGAAAGCCCTACATTCATATTAAACAGCAAAACAACAAAACAAAACAAAAAACCAGAAAAAACCCAAACCATCTTTGCATCATTGCAGTGGCACAACTCACTTGTCAAGGGACATTTGATGTCATACATATATAACTTAGAGAACTTGGTCAAAATAATTAGCAAAAAATTAACTTGAAATGAACTGCTTTTAATTGGAATGTCTTGAATTTCACTTCAGAAAATAACTATGTTTGCAGTTATGGGGGCAGCTAGAGACTTTACTGAATTATACAATGCAATATGATACAATGAAATTACAGATCTCTAGGATTAAAGCGGTAGGTAAATGGAAGAAAATAGAGAAATATGGACTCAGGAGGAGAATATAGGGGAGAAGATGATAATGGAGATAGATATGATTGCATAGGTGACTGGTCTAAGGGTCTCAGAATTCCTGAGAACAGTCAATGGCAAAACAGAGGCTAGTCAACAAAATTAATTAGGGAGAAGAAAGAGCACATGTGCAGCATCTGGCATTTTTGCACAGATGCCAGAGGGTTCTTTTGCTGATTAGAAGAAAAATACAAACAGCAGGTAGGTTGTTTCAGTTTTGACTACACTGCCACTGAGCAAATAGGAACATGCTTTTCTCTCCTACCTTGCATAATTTATAGTTTACCTCCACAGCTGGTGACTGAGAATTATTTCTATACTATTTCTCCCAGCTTCCTTTTGATCTTTTATGTTTTGTATTCTATTAACTATCTTACTCTCTTGGATGCATCAAGAAATTAACTGAAATGCCACACTGAAACAAGGGATAAAATTAATACTAGCAACATGAGTATTGTCACTTGTTCACTGAAAGTTGTGTACATCTCCCCCGTTCTCCCTTGGCTTTAATGTATTGTTTTGAAAAACATTATTTTCTTTTTCACAGGACAGGATGTCTCGTTACATACCAGGTGCACTTCTCTGCCTTTGAGCACTACATGGACGAGTGGCTTTGTAAGTCTGCATAATAGTTGCTGGCAAACTGAAAATCCAAATGATCAGTTCCGTGCTTTAAAACTGGTTCCTTTCCTCATGTACACTTCTGGTTTCTTGCAACTGACATGTTAGGGTCCTTCATAGGTGGAACTTGTGTCTGGCTCATGAATGGTGCTGGTCCATGTCAAATAATCAAAACAAATTATCTAGATGCACAATTTAGTGTTAACTTAGGTTAAATGTGAGAAGCTATAGATATTAAATATGCAATTCTTTTTTTTTTTTTCAATTCTCAATGCCTTCAATTGGGAGATCTATGTAGTCATTTAGTAGCTGAGCAAGATGATAGAGCTTGTAAATGTGCCTAACATGTACTGACTTGTTGGAGGATATTTTGCCCATTTCTGTACAAGGTATAAACAGCAATGTAAGCTGAAAAACAAGCTTATTGTATTAGTCTGCCGTGGTCTGAGCATTACGATAGTGATTACACACAGAAATTCATGTATCTGTACGTGCAGCTCAGTAGCTCACTGAGTTCAAGCACATGATAAAATGGAGAGAGAAGTCATACTCAGTCACTTCACTGTAAAAATATGTAATGATATTGGAGTAACTTTGAGGATACTGACTCATCAAGGATTAAGTGGCAGCTATAAGTCCACATTTCCCAGTATTTATAATGTCCAATAGCATCTCTAACTGCTTGTTGATTTGTTTTAGTGATGAAAGCTGCATAGAAGGATTATTTATTGCCTCTGTCTTCTGTGCTGTTATCCTTTTTGCTCTTCAAACCTTGCCAGGCCAATTAATATTCCTTATCTCTAAGAATGGTAGTTCTTTTTATCCCTGAATAAATGTGGTTTTGCAGCAGCTCCCAACACACCAATTATTCTAGAATACCAGTATGATTCCATTATATTATGGATAAGTGCAGACTTTGCTCTACTTATCAAGCTCAAGACATTCGGAATATGTTATATAAAGCATTAATAATATGTTTCACTTCCTACCTCAATTTTTCTAACTTATCCTTTTTGAGAAAAATAATTTCTCAACACCATTGAAAGCAAAAATGGAAAATCTAAATATCTATTGCAACTGTAATGATTTTTTTTTTGTTTTTTTCAGAAGTGATATTGTCATTTTCTGTTTACACTTGAAGTTGACCTGATGAGATTCTACTCAGGTAACAGATTGATGGGGAAAAGGGACCTAAATAACTCAAATCATGCATAGGAATGGATACCCAGCTTCACACAGGTGACGTTCAACCCAGTGACCTGGATTTTCAGCAGATGTCACATGGGTCTTCTAGACCTGTTCTAAAATATATCTGTATTAATATTTCATTACTGCCTTTCTTCTTTAACCACTGTAGCTATACTATAAAATTCCAGTGTAGTGCTCCATCTTACATTAAAAAATGTACCCCATTTCTTCAGGTCCTACAACTGTGAATACCTTCTCTAACACTAAAATATCTTGTCTCCTGTCAGGAGTGATGAGAACTGAGATTGCTTAGCACTGTCACACAATAGTAGTAGTACTACATGTGGAATAAGACAAAAATAAGGTTTTATTTTGATATCTTTTAAATTATTTAAACTAGTAACTAAGTTTGTGAATTGATAGAAAATGAAGATAAAATGCCTTTCTGACATAAGCATAGCAGTGCATTTTGCAGAAACTGTTATGTGGAGGGGTTTAGGCACCATTTTACAAGTCTCTTGTTTGTATTCTTCTCAGAAGGCTGCATTATAGTATTACTTACAAATAACAGTGGATTCACCCTAAAATGAGAGGATCTTAATTTAAAATTATTTTTAACTTGTGCATAAAACAGTCTGAACCACAATTTTCTCATTGTGAGACTTCATAGAACTAATTCTATGTAATAAATTATTAAAATTCACAATGTTTCAGAAATTTTAGAAAGCATTTTTTATTCATTGACGTATAAATAGACATATATTTAAGTGCTGTTTCTTGTAGCACAAATCATTGAAAAAGGTCAGACTATAACATTCACTACCCATTTATCTAGTTCGAAAACATTTCAAAGAAATTTACTGTTGTGACTTTTTGCTTACCTATAAGTTTTAGGTATGATTAACTATCAAAAAATTTAAATTTTTTTTTAAAAAAATTTCCTTGCATTTTATTTCTTAAATTTTTTCATTACTAATGACCAGATAAGGGGATGATAGCCCTGGCTCTGCAGTAAAAAACATTTTGCTTTGAGAGTTCTCTGGGTAATGTAAAACTTTTTAGGGCCACAATTATATGAAGTGGAAACAGTACTTAAAACCAAAAAAAAAACATAACCAACCAAACAAAAAAGACAAATAAAACTGCCTAAGAAAACAAGAAAAACAGTATTGTTGGTATATATATATAATTTTTTTTTTCACATTGCCATAATTTCACCAAATAATTTATGTTTTTCTGTTTCGATGGAAACTGCAGAAAGAAGCTTTCTTGTCTTTCTCACTCCATTTAATAAAGTGTTTTAGCGAATATTACCTCATAAGAAGAAAAAATGTCATTTTAATAATAAAGCATTAAAATTTCCATCTAAAAGCAATTCTTTGTCATTAGGGGTTTTATTTAGAATTTTCTTCTGAAATAAACAATCTGTCAGACTGTCTTTATCTATCTACGTTTATATTTTGTTATCTGTTTTGAAAGTATTTCAGAATCATGACTACTGCTCAGAGTCGTGAAGGACCAAGCCAAAAAGAAAATCAAAGTGCTTCCCACATTTTCCGTATCTGTAGCTGATTTGATACATTCATTGCTGTGTAATATATGAACAATTTCAAAGACATATATTCACTTTTATTCTCTCTCTTTTTCCTGAAATGACTTGTTTTCGATTTATCTGAAACCGTTCCAGAGATGACTACAGGATTTCTGATAGTACATCCAAACCAAGGAGAGGCACTCTTTATAATTCTGATATTTAAAGTGGAGCCACTTGTTTTACAGCAGAACATTTTCTGTCTTCTATAATGTCTTTATAATGCTATAAACTACAATGTGGATTTTTTTAATTTTAATTTTTCTGTTCTTGCTCAAGATACAAGATGTCATATCTAAAGTTTCATGCCGCAGGATGCCACCAGCAGTGCCATCTTTTTATTCAGAAGAAAGTCCCAACGTCACTTAAAAGCATGTGAATGGTAAAACGAGGAAAATTCTCTAGGTAGCCCTAAACAGAATGCTAGATATCTTGTTCAGCATGATAGCTGCATTGCTGTATTCCATGGTTAGGGAGGGAGCTTCATGTGGATCATATTGAAGACTGGCATAAATAGGTGGCCAAAATCTGCAGGCTTCAGGCTGGGGCATAGAAGACTAACTTAAGTAAGGAGAGGACAGATAAAATCATTGATGGTGTTAGTGATTTGTTTTTTTAGATTTTGAATAGGATGCTCTTTTAGGAGACCTTGTAAGTTGTGAAGTTATATAAGTGGGAGGGGAAGAGAAGTGACAGTGACTAACTGGGAAAACAAAACTTTTCCAGTCTTTTCCATTAAAAAACCAGAATGCAGGCAGAATTCTATTTCGGTGTCATCAGCTGCTTAAGATGCCATGTAGTATTTTACATTTTTCTGTATTTTCTGAATTCTCAACACTGCCTCTGGGTGGTTGGAATTAGGAGATATTTAAATATTTAATTTAATTAATTGTTTAGGAACAAAAACATGAAAACATATCACTTCCCTGATTGGGTGATGTGCTCCAAGGAAGAAAATGCACTATATCCCAGTGATGATATTAAGGTCTGAATCATGGTCTAGTTCAATGACAATCTGTATTCTTTCCATGAGTGTTAAATTCTTGGGTTTGGGGGGTTTCAGTTTTAGAGATGAACTAACTTTTCAGAAAGAATATCATCTATTTGGAATAGTTGTAGTAGATTTTTTTCAATTACTTATTCTTTGAAGATAAAAATCATGATATAGAGAAGAAATTCTAAGTAGATTTGATTGCTCATGTAGAAAGATAAATAGCTTCACTATGGTTGGAGCCATATTTCTAAGGAAAACCACATAGGATGAATCACATTTTTTGAGAAAATTGAGTACATATGGAGGTCACTTTAAGCAGTCCAATCTTAGTAATTTACTAGTTTTGCTGCCTTTCTTAGAAGGAAGACAGTCTTCTTTCTGGGCTGAAGTTTAATAATTCAACATTAGGTCTCAGAATAAAATATCCTATACACAATGCTTCATTTCACACATGTACAGACTATTTCTCAATGTTAGATTTTTAATTTGTTTAGCCTTTATCAGTAATATACAGCAAGAGTTCCTGAGTGCTAAGTTGTCACTAAGGGAAGTAGTATTATGTGTTTAGGTGTATGTACATATATTTATAGGTATATGGTTTATGTGTCTAAAATATATATACAGTTTATATAAGCAAAGTATATATAGCATAAATATTTCAGAAATTTATTGACAAAAGGGGAAAAAAGGAAAATGAACACACAGGAGAAATTCTTGTGTCAAAAATATAGCTATATGACCTGGACAGAGCTATCAGGTTTTATTAATGTGTGGTAATTAGGCATAACCTGTAATACTAAGGAGAAATTTTTATCAGAAACTGAAATTTTTTGTTAATTATAAATCATTGGATTTTTTTTTTATATTTCAGCAAAAACTTTTACATTCTCTTCCGTTTGCAAGATTAATGTTAATTATTATACAGCTTAATAGCTGCCAAGTATGTCCTACATTCAGTAATGCTGAATAGAAATGAATCTTATAGTCAGAAGACAAGTAAACTACATTGTTTATAACCTGGTTTTTGCTCCTACATAGACATGGTACTCAGAGTAGCCATTAAAATGTCTTTTGCATTTGTAAGGGTAAGAAAATACACATCTCATAAGGTCAGAGTAAAGTGACCTTGTCTCAAGACACATGAAACATTAAATATTGGAATAGGTGGCTGCTGCTTGAACACTGTTAACATTCTCAATAACTTAGTTCTGAAAAGTGTGCAGGTTCCCAGCTTTCATGCAAACGTATCCTTCAGCATGTCCTGTCATAGTTCAAAACTACCTGAAGTTCCCACAGGAGCAATATACACCAGTCTTGTCTCTTTATATAATTGACTGTAGTAGTGAGAAACGTGAGTGTGAAAAAGCAAGCACTGGAATTGATTTTTTAATATAAAAAAAAGACCAAGTGTTCATGTAAAAGAGAAATAATTCTATTTTTTCAACTACAATTAAAAATATACAACAACTAACTGTTCATAGCAATCTCTCTACACAGGAGTCCAAATTTTATCATTTTAGTCTGTATTTTACTCTCTGTTGCCCATGCAAAGTGGGAATGAGTAAAAAGTAATGTTCTCATAAGTAAACTCACTCCTCAGGTTCTCTCAGGAACACAATAAAAAGTAGAATCATATGATTAATGCATAAAATCATCTTGGGGCAAAGTTAGGTTGTATAGATAATTTCGTTCTGCTTCTCTATGCCTTAATTTTTTTTTTAATTTTTAATTACTCCTTTTTATAACTTAATTTGTGGATAATTATAATATATTCCACTATTAGATTGCAGAAAGAGTTAGTAGTTTTGTTGGATTTTTTATTATAAATTATTCACATTGTTCAATACAGGCTCTTACGTTTAAATCTTGTAAAGATTTTCTTTCTCTGAATTTTTTTTATTTTATTTTTACTTTTTGTTCTTCCTCTGAGAACACAGAGGTTTGTTTTGTTTTAGTTTGGTTTTCCTCCAGAGCTTTTTTGTTTTGTTTATCTTTACCCATTATTGCTTCACTTGAACATGTTTTTATTCCTCTGGGCTTCTGAAACTGCAAGCCTAGAGCCTGGCTGTAGAACGCTTAACCTCTGATTCTGACCTTTTACACACAGGATGAAATTCTTGTAAGAACTCTTTTCTAACAGGAATTTTCAGTCAGGTAGAGTTATAACTTATGCTGTAAAAAAAAGAAAAAGAAAAAAATCAGTCTACATTTTTTCTTGACTAAAGCAGGCTACTGTGTTTATCTCAGTGGGATTTAATACCACTGAGATTGCAAGTCTTAAAGTTTGTGCACCGCATACCAAGAGACCACTTGGGGAATAATTTTCTTTTTAAAAAATTAAAAGCTGTATCTGGAATGTAATCAAAGGATGGATCCATTTAAGAAAAAATTATAAGGTTTTTTCCTTACTGGGCATGCATGATCAACATGGAAGCTATCGACAGACAAATGGTTATATGCCTGCCACTATAATAATATGGTTTAAATATCTCTGTATTGATTGTATAGTTTGTTCACTAAATAAAATATGGGGTTTTTTGACTGAGTCTGGGAAAGGAATATTTATTTATTCTCAGCTGTAGGGGATAGAATCCCTGTAAATAGAACAAGTTTTAATTGTTAGAACCCTGAAAAGTGTCAGGGTTCAAATTTTGTGCCTAAGGCTCCTTCTCCTAACCAAAGGTGACCTCACCCAGGCTGTGTGTAGGAGACAATTCCCAGCCTCTCCTGAACCTTGTAACTTATCTGTGTGCTGGCAGCCTGCTGTCCAGCACAAACCTAAACTGTGTTTCCCCACAGTTAAGAATACCCACAACAACAGGCACATGCTTGAGGTGAATGCTCTGACTTTTCTAGGTTTTCCACCAAGAGTGTTATTGACCAGGCTGTAAAAGGACCCCACCCTTTAAACAAAGGCACAACAGCTAGTGCCAGATGCTGGTTCGTGTTAAATTTTTTTTAACACCAGAGGAAAAAAAAGAAAATAAACTTCAAGAAGATTCACATAGCAGGGAGGAAGGCTTGAGTAATGTTGCTGTGATTCCTTCTACAATGAGAAGGATTCTCTTCTCCTTTAAGGAAACTTGGTAGTACATCTCAGAGGATTAGGACACTGCTTTTACTGAAGTCTACTTGCAAATTTTGCCTGCTTCATATCATGTACTATGCTAGAAAAAACACTGGTAAGATAATCCTCAACACTGGTTTCCTTTGGGATCTGAGAATAAGGCAGTGCAAGGCAGCTGCTGCCCCAAATCAAAAATATTGTTCAGAAATACGGCATCTCTTAAAGGAACATATGGGGCCTTAACATTGACATTATCATCCATGGCTGAGAAAAGAGCACCATATTTTCTAAGTACAGTGACCAGATCCTTCAGAGAAGAATCATTGGGCAATAGCAGGATAAGGAATCACAAAACACTGCAGGTTTCAAACTGAGGGTTGTAACACAACAGTGGGGATAGTGATTAGGGAGACCTGAATTCCAGTTTTTGCTTCCCTGAAATGTCATTGAAGAGATATTGAAGTAAATACAGATGTATGTAAATGTTAGGAAATGCCTGCTGTTTCCCACCAATGTGTAAATATGTAGTAATTTAGCTGAAATCAATGAGTTTACATAAACTATAAGTAAATATGGTTAGACTAGAAGCAAATTTCATGCTTATAACAAGTGTTTGTTTCTGTTGCCTTCCTCAGATGATGATGTGTCAGAATATCTTACATTTCTATGGAAAAAAATTAGGTATTTGCCTGAGTCTGATGATAGTTCAGACATGTAGACTCTATTTAACCTAGAAACCTTTGTTTATTGTTTTGGGAAACATTTGTAACAAGTTTGAGGTTGCTTTAAAAAAGAAAAAAATAAATCATGTCAAAAATAAGCAATGTCATTTACAAATAATGTCAGGTATGTTATCACAAGTACAGTCAGCTATCATGAGCTGTATGATTGAGGCATAAAGTAAAAAGTTCACTTATAGATATTTTTGAATCTCTAGGTGTGTCATTAGCAATATAGATTATTTCTCTGTCATAAAGAGGCTTCTTATTTTCTCCATAATGTTATTCCATCTTTAAAGTTAAAATATATTAGCTTTAGTTTTAGGTGGGACATTTCTAGTGTCTTTTAAGAACTTTTCCCAAATAAAATTACTACTATTCTGAAAAGAGCACAGATTTCTAAACAGACAATAGGGCAGAACTTCAAGTTTGCTTACATCTTTTTAAATACATTTGAATCCTTGAACAATCTAAGAGTTTAAAAGAGCCAAAACCTCCATCTCTTTGGTGGATGTGGGTCAAAATTTTGCTTGCAACTTATGAGAATAATGAGATGGAGGTTATTCTAAAAACCACACTGAGAACTTTAAACGCAGTTTAAACATTAGTGACATGACTCTGTGACTCATTTTATAATGTAGTCCCCAAGGCTGTGTAAATAGATCCTCAGGTGGCAATGGTAGCATTCTCCGATGATATCAAAATAATTGCTGCCAATGTACATAAGTTTAAGACCTGAGAGTCAATCAAAATATGAAATCTTGTCAGGGAGGTCAAGACTGAAAGATGCAATTTTATGTACAAGATACATCACAGTTCTGAATCTTTCCTTAAAGCAAATGTATATTTTTTTATTTTGTTGATTATGTGAATAGTATTTGTATGGTTTTGTTCATTTGTTTGTGGGGAAGGAGGAGTGTGCTCATGTGGACTAAGATTTCTGGGAATAATTGATAAGAAAAATAAACACCAAGGTTGCTCCATATAATGACAGAAAACAAAATACAGAAAAGGACATGGATTGGTGCTTTACCAATTAGAAAAACAAAACATTTAAAGATAAATAAACTTGGAAAAAGGAAAAGACTCAATTAAAACCAGGAAAGACTCAATTAAACTTAATATTTTATGTAAACTTTTACTTACTCAATAGAAGAAAAAATCTACGTTATCCATGCCAGGTGAATACTTATATCCAGCCTACAGGGTATAAACTTATCACGTCCCTCAATTTTGTATAATATGTTTTGTATTTTTGTACATTTGTATATATAATGTGTTACAAACATGTTTGTTTTAAAATCACTCTATCAGCTCCCATAGACAGGACTTAGATTGTCCATTAGAGAGAGACTTAAGAAACTTACTGTCACCTTGAATATCAATC
The DNA here is from genome assembly GCA_013397935.1 of Dasyornis broadbenti. Taxonomy (NCBI): domain Eukaryota; kingdom Metazoa; phylum Chordata; class Aves; order Passeriformes; family Dasyornithidae; genus Dasyornis; species Dasyornis broadbenti. The sequence goes on from VZRN01006111.1 coordinate 358,924, forward strand.
AACAGTTGAATGAGTTTTTGAAAATCAGTATTTTTGATTTTTCACCTACAATGACAACTAGGTGCTTTATCTATCTACTTTTGGAGGTCTTGCACCTTACATTATCCATTAATATGTACTCAAATCATTTTTAATTTCACAATTTAATTTCACAATCAATCACATACTGTGAATAGATCATCTATGTTTAAATATGTATATGGATATATTTCTTCTCCAAGAGGCACTGAATGCTAATATTACTTTCATGACCATGATATAAGGAGCACTAAATATCTCTGGTCTATAAGGTGACTGCAATGAGAAACTCTAATTTTGACTCAGAGGAAATCACAGTCTCTGTTGTGTTTCTCAACTTTTATTCTTTTGTGAGTCTGTTTTTTTCAGGAGTAGAATTTTCTCTTTTCCACAGTCTAATGATATTTTGTGATCTCTGCATAATAGTGTGATAAAGTTCATTGCAGATTCTGATTTATTTAAATAAACTCAAAATCCCATTATCAAGCTATTGCTGTGACTTTACTATTCCTTCTCTGCCTTAAAATTACTCAAGAAATATTCTGTGGTCTGTTATGCTAAATCAATAGCTTTTAAAATATGAGTTAGCAATCCACACACTGTATATTCTTCCCCAAGCAGGAACAGAATATCCAAATATCCCCTCACAGACCTCTTCAGATTTGGATTCCCACAGACTTCAACATTATTATTCATTATCTGTTTTAAAGTGCTTAGTGGAATTGTTCTTGCCATGCTCAGCTTGAGAGAATAATACACTTTCATACTGTGTAAAACCTCTCTATAATATTTGAAAATAATTTTTTTCTTGTAAGGAATACGAAACATTTTGGATTGATTGCCAATGAAATGCAGAAAATACACATATTATAAGCATTTGCTTTTTAGTGGGTTGGAGTCAGGGGAGTAAGCATCTATGAAATCAGTTGTGTGCTTGGTATCTCTGCTATGTATCATTCATTGCCCCTGCTTCTTCTGTTCCATTAGATTGCTGGATTTTTCACCTCATAGTAGGGATATTAAGCATTTCATCAGCAGAAGGAAAAATATTTAGTATCTGCATTATGTTAAATTCATCCTTTAAAGTGATTCAACTTACAATAATTTCAACATAGTCAAAATCAAAATAGTTTCAAATTCTCCCAAAATCTGCCATTGGCAGGAATGGGGGGTTGCACTTTTAACTGGCATCTATATTTTAAAAGAAATATATAATAACTCCCTCTTTCACTTAATACAGAAACATTGGTGTGACTTTTCTTCCTGGATTACATTTTATAGTGTATTCTAAAATATTATTTTCCAGCTGGATGGAATAATAACAGAGATACAGTGTGTGAAACTGTTTAGAGAATTCTTTATTTCACCTTAGAAGATGAGAGTAGGCAGCTGACAATTCTGGTGCCTTGATAATTCTGCTTTATTCCATGGTATTTCCTCACTGGACTTTCATTATTTTACCCAACTGCTACCAACTCCTCCATTCTCTATAAAGAAGAATTTGCGATATGTACCTGTGCTATCCTCAGTTTCTGCAGTAATTGACCCCTAGTCCCAAACATGTATTAACTTCCTGTTATGGATGTTTTTATTTAGTTTCTAGAAAATAGTTTTCCTTTTTTTCAGTCTGCTACAGGGATGACAGTATTTCTTTTACTCTTTATCTTGATTCCAGCTTCTATTCATTAAGTTATTTTTTTACTTGTAAATCATCAGTTTATAGAATAAAAGACAATACAGTATGAACCCTTTGATTTGTTAGGGAGCAATGCAAAGAAACAAAGGATTACATTTCAAAGTCATGTTCATTTTAGCATTTTTCTATGCAGTCTTGCAATATCCTTATATCCCGATCAGGTAATCAAACTCCCCCAGGTTTTCTATTACAACTCAAGGACTTTGAAAATCAGAGACACATGAGATGATTCTCCTCATCTGACTAGGCACTGAAAACCTAGGGAGCTTAGAGAAATACTTTAAACTGTGCAAGTGTCATCCTGGACATTTATTTTGGGATGAAAACAGAATAAACCCATTCTAGAGGTATGCTTTTTCTCCACATGCCAAGAAGAGAATCTAGCTCAAAAGCATCAGACAGGGTATCTGAAAGAACTGAATTACTTGTCGAGTTATTAAGCTTTATGCTTGTGATTTTCAATTCTTTGGCTTCTTTTTTTTAAGCTTTGGTTAAATTTCAGATAAGTTGTTTGTAGCTGCATTTGATATATATTATGTGCTTCTAAGGGTTCTGTATGTAACTTTTGATAGTAAAACTGCTTAAAATGTAAGAACATCTTCACTTACAGTTTGATTTTTAAAAGCCTGTTCAGAAGGAAAAGAAAAATTGAATTATTGATATATTTATTTTTCTTTTCAATTCATTATTTCATATGTCGTTAGAAAAGTTATTTCTTAATTGATATCCAGTTTTCTTTGTCATTATTTAATATGTTTTTTTAGAAGTATGAAATACATAACATAATAACACATGTAACTTGATAAGAGCATAACCTGAGTGAAAGATGATTACTGAAGTTCCACTTGTTGATCTGAAACGTCTGAAAAGTACTTTCTGTACATCCATATATTTGGTAGTCTTGTAATCCTTGTACCAAAGAATTAAAAAGTTCAGCACAAGAATTTAGGTGATTGATACCAGTGTAATTGTAGCTCTTCATTGATTTATCCTAGATAGCCCTAATCACTTGCTCTTGATCTGCTCTTGGACCTCATCGCCTCTCCACTATCTTTTTGCAATAGGATGGCATGGTACAATTCTGTAAATTGGTTTTTTGCCCTTGATATCTTTTCCTGATTTTCCTGATATTTCTGTAGCAGAAAGCTAGCCCTCATTCTAGTCAGAATGGCCTTTTCGTTAAAAAAAATAAAAAGAAAATTAGGATATATCTTTAAAGCAGCTTTCTTTCTTGCTTTGTGTTTCAGAACTGTGTCTAGAAAAGCAAGGTCAAGTGGATGGTAATTAACAGAAGTCACAAATTGCTGAGTAATGGGAGACAGACAGCTGGATGGAAAAAATAATACAAAAAAAAATCTAAAATTTAAGGCTATTAAATTAATGACTACCATATTAACAGTTGAGTACAGATCAGAACATGAATAAAATTACTAGACAAGGAACAAAGATTTGTGTGTGTATCTTGATCAAGATGTTTCTTTACGAGGTATAATTAATTGACTTTTTCTTATGTGAGATTTCTTTTTTATGCCATAAGGATTAAGACTTATTTTTTTCAGTGTGTGGCTTGGAGAGGATAAGTCTTTTCTTGTGTTTAAGAACTGGTTTATTTTTAGGGTGTTTTTTAAAGGGAAGAAACATACAGTAAGACTTAAGAAAAATACTGAAAGTGTGGGCAGCAGATTAGGAATGAAAGACACAGAATCAGCTCTTTAATCAACAAACTAAGCCTAATATTTTGAGATAAAAGTGATGTCTCTTGAATCACTGTCTGACTGGTAAATTAAAACTCATTATTCAGCCAAGAAAGTACAAAGAACATGACCATCTAAGGTGTTTTAATTTATATGTCATAAATAATTTGAATAAGTTCTTGAAATTTTTATTTAATTTTTTTTTTCAGAATCAGGACAGAGAAAATCTTCATCTATTTTCCTTTAAACTATAAGAAAGCAAGAAGTCACTATGTTTACCCAAATAGTTTCTCTGACTTCATGACTTCTGACATAAGGAAGCCAAAAGACTCAGCAAACTTAAGAGCTAAACCCTTTATTAAGCCAGTTTGCCAGAGATGACCAATTTGTATCATGTCAAGAGGAAATAAAGTGGAAATGAAAGCCAAGGAATAGCAGAGGCAAAGAATTTAGATGTTATGATACAGCTGAACACCTGCCTGTAAATTAAGAGATTAAAGATTCAGATTCAATTTTCCTCTTCTGTTATGAAAAATGTCTGTCTTTTTACATCTGAGTATAAAGTTGAGAAAACGAGAGGAATTCTATATTATTTTACAACTGAAAATATGTATATATACACACACAGTGAAAAACAAAAGAAAAAAAAACAGATTACTGGGACAAGAGTTCTTTGAAAACAGATAAAACAGATTGCCTTTAAACTTCAAAAAACATCTCTACTAAATTCATTCATTGACAGTACATTTCATGCCAGCGTTTAGTTATTGCACATTAAAGATCATTAACATTAAAGTGTTATAAAATTTATTACATTGTCTTCAACAAAGTCTCAATACAAAGTGTACAACATGTCTTCAGCACCTAAATTCTGAATTAGCTGTGTGTGTGTGCAACTGCACATCACTGATGCCACGTACTGCTGCCACTGCTGGCTACGGTTTGTGGTGGTCCTCGGTGAGAGCAAGGTGATCAGCTTTGACATCTGTTGACAGGATAAGTCATGTGCATTGTTTTACCTTGTTTCTTCTACAGTTTTCCTCACTTGTGCCTGCTGTTTCCATATTATTTTCTGCTAGAGTTCCCCCTCCCACCCTCAGAAGGGAAATCCTCCGCTCCCTGGTGGTGCTTTGAGGATGAAGGATATCTTTCCAGTTACCCTGGTGTATGTAGTTGGAAGCCCAGTGGGTTTGTAGATCCTTGTGCTTATATTGTCCTCTGCAACTTTGTCTTACATGGATGCTTTTTACATGCAACTTCTCTTTTCCTCTTTGGTGGTTGCATTATTCTCACACTTACGGAAATTGCTGAATTGTCTGGCTCACAGTGTTATGCCCTCACAGTGCTACAAAATGCTTACATTATGTTCTTGCTTACATTGTTTCAGTGTGCTTATATTCAAGTTAAAATTAATTGAATGATGATCAACACATTTATGATTTCTAGATGTTACAGTCCTCTATTTTGGTTCCAAATGTTTGGAATACATTGTCTCTGTGCCAGCTGTGGAACATACAGGCTTCTCAAAACAAAAGAACAACCTTTCCATTCTAGCTATCCAAGCTGCATAAAGCTTTTCTGGCAAAGGAGTTCCAGCCAGTATCTCTCTAAACAGGATTATTAGAAACCTCCAACCTCTGGTCTCCCATGTTTAGCAAGCAGTATTTATACCTACTTCCTCTTTGCACAGATTATTTCTAGGATTTTGTCTAGACCACAGTGTCAATTTTGAGGAACAAACAAACGTACTGATCAGATGTGTACAGTTCTGATGTGCTGAGGTCTTTTGTGCCTTTTTTTCTTGCCTCAAATCTTGCTGGCTTGCTAAAATAAATCATCTTTGTCTATGCTATTGGGACATGCATCCTATTCCTCCTAAATGAAAAGCTGATTGTAACGTTAGGGACACTTCAGCGTCAAAAGATGAGGAGATTAATGTCTGCACTGAAAATTCTTGGCTAAGCAAAGGTAAGTGCTGAATGAAAGAGATGTGGCTGTTTGCAAAGAGAAAAAGATTTAAATGGAATGTGTAAGAACTGGAAGTACAAATTAAGCATGATGGAATGGAATTCTACTGAAAATTGTTCTTTTAGGTCTTTCAGCACATAAAAACCATAAATCCTAATCAGTACCTATAGGAAAGCCACATTCTATAGGTTGTCTATCCACAGTAATCAGGTGCAAAGTGGTGACATCAGCTAAACTCTTTCCTTTGCAATGTAATGGAAAAAGATCATGGAATTCCATCCTATAAGTATCAGTAGAACTTTTTATATAACCTAGTTTTACCCAAATTATCCACTGCAACTAAAGCAAGCATTTAACTTTATTTTTTTTTTCTGATATAGTAAAGGACTGAAAAATTATTCTGATTGCTCCACACGTGTTGGAGAATTATTTTTCAAAACTATTCTAGTGTGAGTTGAAATACATAGTACATGTAAGTTAATTTTTGTAATTCTTCACAAATTATACATTTTAAGTACCTGCAGTCAGTGTTACATGTTTTTGGTATCTGATGACCAATTACATTTAATTGTTTCTACTTCTGCCTGCTTTGTCTCATTTAGGTGGGAAGTAAATAAGAAAAACTGCATGAAAAATACTATAGCCACATTAGAAAGCAATTTTGTACCATAGGACAGGCTTCATATATCTAAATACCAAAGATAAAGTGCTTACATTGGCAATATATGAAATATTTTATATATAATATGGCTTTTACTTCCTCCAGGCTAGTTTTACTCAGTTCCACTGGATAAATGTTCTCTCCATCCTCCTGATATGAAGATTTCTAAAAGAAGAAATCATTAGTTTGAACACTTAAATCTGCCCCAGCAGTTAAAGTGCATCTGAGGCCCGTTTGAGACCAGAGCTCCTATTGTGGTTAACTTCAAAAATAATCAAATACTTGTTAATGAATATCTCTTTCAAACTGAATCAATGCTCAGGGATAGCCAGAGGATTCACTTTGAAACCTCATTACTGCTCTTAGCAGTAATGTGGACACTGACATTTAACAGATGTCCATGGTTTTGTTTTAATAAGTTTTGTCTATAAATGTAAGCTATTGCACTTAGAAATACAATAACAAACCATGTTGACAAATATTTTAAAAGCCCAACCGTTCCTCCCTACACTCATTATTTATAGGAATATTATTCTTAGCAACAATTGGATGTGATAGTGTTTGAAGAAAAAAAAAGTGCAGTTGAAAACAATATTCACAAATAATCTGTTTTTTCAACTTTCCATCAGCTTCCATTTTGTTGTTATTATTTTATAGTTTGGTTTCAGGTAATTTTTCCTAATAATGCTATTTAAATACTATATTATAAATAAATAATTCTATAGTTAAATAATGTAATGTTATTGTTTGTGACCTAGCAATAGCTAATTTAATTTCTGCTAGTTTCAAGCAAGTTTACATCTTTCTTCTTTTTTTTTTAACCTATGATGAAACTTATCAGTCACTTAGTCAAACTTTTTAAATATGCTCTGAAAGATTAAGTGAATTTCCATTGTAGAATACTTTTCTTTTCAACTACAGACGTTTTATTGTGCTAAAGACACAGATGTGTCTCATTATGCAGTTTCTCAGTACTACTAGTGAAATTACATTAAAAAAGCATAAATTACTTAACTATAGCACAGAACATGCAGCGTACATCTACAACAGAATTAATTTTGTACCTCCTCAATTGCTTTTTGGATCTGAATTAGCTTTTTATATAAGTAGCACTACAGTAGCATTATTACAGTGATAACCTATAAATTAATAAATCATGCTGCAGCACCAAATAAATCCTTAAATGCAAAACTTTATTCAATAGAAATGAGGGAAAGTTTTGTTTCCATGGTTTTCTAAAAAATTAATATAAAAAAATAAAGTGACAGGGACAATGTAACTTAAAACTATAGAAGCAATTGAAAAAATAGTTAATATGGAAACTTCCTGAAAGTATGTGTAAAATGATTTTCTGTATGAAGTTATGTTCTTTTCTTTGTTTCCTCTGTTTATAGGTTTATCCTTTTATGATTTTTTTTCTGTTCTCTGTCCACAAGATTTATATTACTGGAATGATCTGATACGTAATGATAACATGTTTGTGAGGTATTTCAACTTTAGGCTAGAAACTATCAAGTTGCTAGTAATTTGAATGCCTGTGAAAATAATGCTGATTTAAATTAAAACCATATGTAGTTAGAAAAAATTCACTTCAGAAAGACAGACTTTAGAAATGCTGATATCTAGGCTTCTTCCTGTGCTGAAGCTCTATGGCTCTAGCACTCCTATTGTCCTTCGTATGTGCTGACACCACCAGCTTGCTGCCTCTAGATGTGAGAGGAAATCTACCAAATTGTTTCACTGAAGATTTGAGTGTAAAGCACATGATCTCAAAAGGATGAAGCTGTTTAATGACAAAATATGGTATTTAATCTAGAATAAAATAAGATTAAATAAATACACTCTTATGTCTTCCTCTGTGCAGAATAAGGCTGTGTAAAGATTATCAAAATTAAAATTTATCCATAGTTCTGTAATAAATCCACTGAAGACTGTTTTGTTGGCGGGAGATTCTTTGGGGGGGGGGTTTATCAGCTCTTCTCCTAATGACACTGAGGAATCATTCTTTTATTGGCTTTTGCCAGCTTCACGCTAGGTTTAAGCTTGTTTTTATCCTTACTTCTGTGTCATATTTTGTTGCATCAGCCCAGCTGCTTCTGCCTGCTAGGTTGTACTGCTGCACATGTAAAACCACCTTGATATTGTTAGGGAAATGCATTCCTCTTAACTGAAACCATGTGAAATTTTGACAGTCAGTTTAAACTCTCATTACAGTCATTGCAGGAAAAAAGAACAAAGCATCTATAATTCAGACTGTTTAGCAATATGTGTCTTTGAGAGAAGACAGGAATCAGCCTTTGGAATAACGTGCTCCACAGACTATCAAGGGAACTTAGATGAGTATATTAGATAAAATTTCCAGCTTTCAGAAGATTAAAGAAAATGAGTTGGAATTGACTTTTTATTCCAAAGTAATCATAACTTTCTCTATTTCTCCTCCTAACTCTTCTTATGCCTCTTCTTTATTTATTGTTTTCATTCTTAAATCTCTGCCTGCCCTTTAGCTATCTCGGTCTCTCCCCTTCATCAGATTTCTCCATTCTCACTGTTCAAGCAGGTGATTAACAAATGTTGATTTTTCTTTCTAATAAAATGTCTTCCTTCTGTGGCCCTTGAAAAGTTTTCTAAATGTTGTAACAGCTAGTTTAGTTCTTCCTTGCAATTTCATAATATGAAATAATTTTGATAATCTATTTATTGCAATTCTATAATTCTTCCTTCTATAATAAATTTAGTTCTTCATTATACTTTTATTGGAACTGGAAAACATTATGTATTTCTGGTCTCAGGAGCTCTTGAATTTGACTTAGTGACCTGAATACCATTTTAATATATTGAAGATAAGCATGCAAAAACTATATGTTTGTTGAATGGCATTTTCCCTGCAACATTTTTAGAATAAATGGTGGCATAAATGCGTTGACAGCAGCTAATCTCAGAGGATGAAGTATGCATCCCTAATAAGCTCTTTACTCATGTTAAAGGAGAGTGAATGACAGGCAGTGCAAGATCTTATCTAAAAGGCAAAATACATTGCAGTGCATAATAATGCACATAACTGGTCTTCTCACTTACGAGCTGTGGATAAATGCAAGAAATCACTACAATAATATGCCTGAAGACAGAACACTTATTCTCGTTATGTGGGTGAGAGTGCTGTAGAGATCAATTAGATCACGTAACTCCTGCAGACAGTAAGAATAGCAGTAATAAAACCTAAAGCAAAGAACATATTGCACAGTGTGCTGACAAGGTCAAATTGATAGTAATGATGTGTGGTGGCAGCACTGCAATAAGGTTGTCTTATACTGTATGCATCTCATATTGGCTTTCATTACTAATATCCTGGAGTACAGTCAGAAGCTTACTAAAATGATAGTGATTACCCAAAGGGCAAAAGCAAATAAGACAGGCATTTCAGTTCTTGTGCACCCTGCAAACTGCATGAAGGCAGAAAAAATTATACCTCATGCTAGATCTACAATGCCTGCTACCACTGGGATCAATTTGATTTTATACTGCCTTTTGCTCATTTTTAAGCTTATGTGGAGCTTTAAAGTACATGGATGCTTAGTGAGTTTATTAAGATAGATCGTCAGACACCATGATAGCTCTCTTCAATACAAGTCTGCAAGTATGTACTCTAAATCAGCCTGTAAGACATATCATACACAAGATGTACGGTTGTTCTGGAAGCTTCATGTTAATGCTGAGTGGGCACTTAAAAACTTGGGGTTGGGCCTGGTTTGAATACACGCCCAAATTTTTAGATGAGTGTCTAATACTTTTGTAATACATCATCTTTGTAGTTTTTTAAAAACCAAACCAAAAGTAATCCTATGCTTTACGTGCAATAAAATACCGTCTACCACTCCCTGAAATTCTTCTGTATCTTTACTTCTTTCTTGCAAAAGAAGTAATTTAAACACAAGTAGCTTTAGTCTCTACTGAATAAGACATGCTCATGGACAGAAAGGTTAATGAAAAACAGAGTGTCCTTTGGAACAATATATCAAACATTTCAAAGAAATGCATCTGGGAAGTTACTTCTGGTCTTATCTGATGTCCTCACAGCTCATGCAAAATGTGAGTAGCTGAATGAAATTCAGCAGAGAATTTTTCCATGTGGTATTTCTCTGACTCATTTAAGCATTTGGGTGAATAGTAGATGTTGAAATTTCTTAATGTGGTCATGTACATGTACAGTGCTTGTGTCCACACACATACACACAAAA
>VZRN01006111.1:369217-408288 GCA_013397935.1 Dasyornis broadbenti
GTGTTTGGGCCCCCAAAAAAAAAAAAAAAAAAAAAAAAAAAAAAAAAAGGAAAGAAAAACAGGTTTGACCCTGAAAATATTGAGGTGATATTGTAAGCAGAGGTGAACTTCCAAAAAATGGGAATTTGTGAACTTGGCTGCTCTTGACTTTCCTCTTCATTACAACATTAAAATGAACAGCTGCTCTTTCCCTAACTGTATGACATTTTCTGAGTGTTATAATTCTTCTCTTTTGTGGTGTTAATTATTCAAGGAATCCAGGCTGGCATAATAGGATTTCAATGAACTGTGTTAGTCAGGTCTGCCCACATCCTCTGTATCTTTCTGTTTGTGCACATGACACTGCTTTGAATTTTTGCCTGGTTTCTCTGATGCAGTTAAGAGGATTTTTGTGTCTGTGACTTCATGTGTCATGTGGAGGCAAAGACACCTGTGAGGAAAAGGTGGGTGTTGACTATGATGCAGCCATGGTGGAGGTGGGTAGGAAAAACCAGGAAACAGTGCCCCTGACAGTTGGATTACCCAGATGAGTTAACTCAGGTATTCAGTTATTGCAGAAAGAAATTAATAGAATCAATGAATGGCTTGGCTTGGAAGGCACCACCTTAAAGATAATCTAGTTCCAACTCCCCTGCCACAGGCAGTGACACCTTCCACTTAAACAGGTTGCTGAAAGACCCATCCAACCTGGCCTTGATACTTTCCAGGGGTGGGGCATCCACAACCTCTCTAGACAACTTGTTCTGGTGTCTCACCAGCCTCACAGTAAAGAATTTCTTCTTCATATTTAATCTAGATATTACCCTCTTTCAGTTTAAAACCATCAACTGTTCTCCTGCCACCACATGCCCTTGTAAAAAAGTCTCTCTCTGGCTTTTTTGCAGTCTGGCTTCTGTGTGTTTCAAATCCTAATTTAATATTTTCTATAAAGGCTTCTCTGTATCAGATGCGTGATTCATATAGACTGGAGGCTTCTGGAGAGCTGGTCTTTAAATCATAGCAAGCATATGCCACTTCTCTCTACTCAGTGATGGCCCCATTTCCACCCTCAACAACCTCTTGCTATGCAGTACTGTCATGGCTGTAGCTATAATGCCATCTCCTACTATCATACTCCTAGTTTCTCATTCCTGTCCCTCACCTCCTTCAAAAACTTATTTTAAAAAAATGTGTGGGCCCTGTCTTCTGTCATTACACAACTGGAGAATTACATTCTGTTTGGAGAGTATAATACTGGGTATACACATTCAGGAAAATAATCTCATTGTCATCATGTTGCATGTTCTGACTTAAACATGCTTGATATGCTTTCCGAATACTGATTTAGTTTTTAATTTACATTTTACACTTTTTCCTTCCAAAGGCTGGATTTCTCACAGGACTTCTTGGGCAACAAAAACATAATCTTGGAAAATACCACGGTAACTTGTCCTTTTAAATAACTGCCTAAGAATTCACTTTCACACTTGCAAATGTTCAGAAAAGTTGACATAAGTTAATAACCCTTCTGAGAAAGTGTCCAAGCTCATAAGCACCTAAACACATCTTTTAAAAAAATCTTAGCATCAATTTTTCAATTTCTTTTTAACCTATGCATGATTTTTGCTAAAAAATTATGCATACTGCGCTTCAGTAACTAAGCACAATATTATCTTTTGCCCTAAGTTTTCTTTTTAAAAGACGAAAAACCACTTCCTTAACATGTACCTTTTATTATTTTCTTCCTTTTCAGATTAACTGTAAACAGTCAGAGTCACTGCTTACGCAGATACAACATTCTGGAAAATTGCTAAAATCAGTTTGTTATTGACAGAATATTATCCTAATGCCTTCTCTTACATACATTATGCATCTTTGATCAAACAAAAAGCCTAAAGATTTGTCGGTGCTTCAGTTATTCCATACACTCTCCTTGTAACAGCAGGTATGATTATGACTAATGCAGCCTGCATCAAGATGACTTTCCTAATATGCTGAGATTAAAAAGGAAAAACAAAAACACATTCATTATGCTGCAGCTCTGAGTTTTTGTGCTGAATAGGAAAATATACACATGTAAGCAGTATTACAATGGTTGTAATTACTTCTGCAGTAAGAAATGTATTACAATTTACTGTTCTTTATCAGCTGGAAAACCCTTCCTTCTGAAACATTGAATGTGCTTTCATGAAGAACAGAACAAGAGAGACTCCTGCTGGCTCAAACCCTACAGAAATTAACAGTTTTTTACTGACTTTCTTTTTTCTATTCTTTATATACTTACACTGCTTATTCTTCCATAATAATACTGAAATGTTCTAAAACTAAGTGAATACACTAAAGACTCTCCTGCAGCTCAGAAGAAGAGGTGACTATTAGAAACTTTTTTTTTTTTTTTAATTTCTGAGACAAACAAGCAGAAGGAAGGAGGGCAGAAGTTCAGGATACATATATACAATCCCATAAACTGCTACATAGTAGTTTATGTGGTTCTAATACTTTTACAGCAAACTATGAAGCTATTTATTCAGTATATGCTGCTCTTATTGGAGAAAGTGATAATTTGGTACAAATATTTATGTATATATATATATATATATCCCTTATACAAAAGTAAAGTAAATCAAATGATTGAGAAGTGCACAATTCACCAAATTGTTTAGTGCAGCTTAATTCTATTCTCAGGCAAAATTTTAAATTACTGTGACAAAGTATTAGGAGTAACAATGACATTATCACATCCTGTTGTTTTCCTTACAGGGTGTTTGCTTTGTTCTGTGCACAGGAGCATGGCCACTGCTCAGAGAAAGAAAAATCAGTGACTCAGTATTCCCTCATCCTCCTGCTGCAATATGTCCATTTATGTTACTGAAACCTGTACTGGAAGCAAGTTTCTACTTTAACTCTTTTTATAGTGTTCATCTCTGTATCTGAGGGCTAGATCTTTAAAAGGATTTAAGGGCTGGACAGACAAAAGTATTTAATATCCAAGTCCCAGTTAATGTAGTGAGTACTACACACTGCAGAAATATTGGTGTGTCTTTGAGGACTACAGCTTAGAAGTGTGAATGTCCACCAGCATAGTCTATACTGCACCACAGGGACAGCACAAAGATACCTATGGAAGCCCCAAATCCAGGTTGGTATTTTGAAATAAAGGGGAAAACTCCCATGAAAAGACAGTAGATGCACTTCACAAAATACTGAAAATGACAGTCTACCTGAGCCACCAGTTCCTGGTTCTCAGAAGGATAAGTGACTTCAGTAACTCTTGCTTTTGGAGGTAATAACTGTTTCTGTCCATTGCCGGTTTTTGTACGTTACAAGGAGATATTTTAATTCCAACTATAATATTCTCTCTCTTTTGCCCAATTGCCATTTGACTCTAGAGGTACTAACCTTCACTGGTAATATTTTTTTGGAGGGCTTAAGTACCTGCACCAAATTACAGTGTTTTGTTAACCATAAGCAGATCTTGCCCAATCTCAGCAACCACTGGAATTTAATATTAAGTTTTTTCTGTATTATGTCAGCAAGGTTAAAAACAAGTTTTCTTAGAGGTGATTAACCTTACAGAAAACATAACAGGAAGAACAGTAACATTTTCTTTTATTGAATAAATTAGCAGCTATACACTCTTCTGAGAAATAGAATATCCTCATTAAAAATCCTTCTCTTTGAGAGGACTTGAATGCACATATTCGGGGCCCTCCTGGCTCTCACTGGTTTCAGATTACAGTTGTCAAGATAAGACATTTCTGCAAATAAATTTATGTACTTCATCTTGGAAAATGTGCCTGTTAAAAGCACAGGAAGAAATGTCAGTGATTTTCTCAGTATCACAGTAGATATTTATAAAAGGTTTTACCATAGTATCCTTTTTGCAGGATTTTTCCAAAACTTTCATAAGTTCTGAGTCATCCTCTCTCCCTCTGTCCCTCTCCTTCTCTCTCTCCCCTTCATCTTTGATGTCTTTCCTACCGTCTTCTAGGAATAGTAATGGACTTCACTAACACATACAAGGCACATGCAGGAAGACCGCAGTTGAAAAGGAAAGGTGATATAACAGCATGCAATTAGAGTAGGTATTGAAGTGCACAGGAACATCCAGCTGTAAATGGCATGGTGCAAAAGGCACACCACTAGACATGCTGCTGTCAGGTAGGAAAGGCTCAGGCAGTCTCCGAGTTGAAGCTAACCTGATCTGCTCTGCCATCTTGGAGGGCCCCAAAGCAGGGGAGGATAAATAGGAAAAGCCCTCTGCAAGGTAAGCATACTGACATAGTCTGCACTAGGGGAAGAAGTTTTGTCTCTCCTGCAGCTCATTCATCTGAACTGACAGGAGGCCAATTTTGTTTCAAGATGTTCCTGCTGATTTCATTTCAATCTGTTTCTGTGAACCAGATACAGAGTACAGTTTCACTTTGTGGGTACAACTGCATGACAGCTTGCTACAATATATGCTTTCTGAATAATTATTGGCTGCTCTATCATTCAATATCATCAACTTTTTTAACAATCAGTTAAAGTGCTAACTCACACTATATCTGTGGGCTAGACTAATTTTCAGCTACTCGATACCTGTAAATTATTTAAAGCACTACGGAGGACTTGTGTTTTCTTACTGCTTGACAACTTGCTATACAGGAACCAAGGATTTAGTAAGGCTGGGAACTTCCACAGCAAAAATGGATAATTGTAATCATTTTCCTCTGAAGTCTGAAACAGTAGCGTATAAGGGTACTTGCAGTAGACAGCTGTCACCTGCTCGAATACATTTATGTTGCCTTGCCCTGGTGACACTGGAGGTGTAAATAGGTTCAGAGAACTTGTGTTTTTATTTAGGTTTTTACTAGTGTGCTATTTAGAGCTTCAGCTTAGCCTTCAAAGCAGAGATGAAGTTAAATGTATTTACCACCTAAAGAGTTAGGTGGGACATTGATGTATTAAGTTGACAACACAGATTCAGGTTGGAAGAAATATCTGTGTTGCTCTAGGAAATCAGGGGCAGGGACAGGACAGTGGCAGGACAGAAAATCTCCTCTGTTCCTTTTCCATCATTAAAATAGGACATGAAGAGAGAGTCCAGCTATTTCACTCTTCTTTTCACTGAGGCAGTTGAATCTTTTCAACACAATGATGGAAAGGTTTTAGTGATATCAGTATTGCCATAACTACTTCAGAATTTACAGTGGTAAACTGATACGCTATACGGATGTAGGAAAGAGCATGCTTGAATTTTCTGAGCCAGGTGTTAATTAAGAGCTAAGCAGAATTTACCTGTAAGTAAAAAAATCATTAATCTTAGTTTCAAAATCTCTACTTACTTTTACTCAATCCATTAATTTTTCTGCAGCTGGGCAATGTAAAGAGGATCATTAAATTTAAAAAAAAAAAAAAAAAAGAAATTTATATTTAACCAAACTAAGCTGATTTACAAAGTCCATTAATATTGTATTATTTAAAATTTTATCGCCACAGTTACAAACAGATAGTCTTGTAATACTTTTTTACTTTTGCATGGTTGAGATAACAGCAAAAACTATTATCAGTTGCTTAAGCTGTCTAAATATAAATATAAAGCAGAACTAGGTCTCTTATATAAATCGGAACTTTTGTTTGCTCTCTGGAAACATTTAAAAGTATACCCAAAAATGTAAATATTTTTTTATTGTTGCTGTTAGGCCTGATCTTGAAGTTGTTAATCAGAACAAATAGATCCCTTTCTCTACTCAGACTGGAGGTAGCCAATAGGTAATAGGAGCTGCATGTATTTATTAATCTTTGCCTTACTCTGCATTACCACTTTGGGCTCATTAAAAGTAGCAATCTGGCTTTTAAGTGGAGCTGTGAAAGTTAGATAATAAATGTTATTGCCAAAGAAAATACAATGATGTATTTATTTCTGTGTTTGACCCAGAGGGATTGGCACAAGTTTTCAAATTAATGTTTTTAAAATAAGTTGTAGCATCCCTTAGGTCACTATAAATTTAGCACTCCCTTGTTTCTGTTAAGAATATGCTAATTGCAGATTTTTTTGCTGATGAGCACCATATTGTATAACAAATATATTAAAATATCAGTGGAGCATCCTTCCTTTTCAGCATATTTTCATTCAGAGGATATTCCCTGAGCATACTGGTTCAACTTTATTAAGAAAGAAAAAATACAAGTTGGTTCTAGATTATATGATTTTATAATTATTTTGATTTACAATTTCTGAACAAAAAAATAATTCCAAAGAATATTTTTAATGCAAATGAATTATATATAATTAATAAAAAAATTAAATTCTCCTGCCTCAGATATGTTTGTCCAAAAATGGTGTCACTGACATTGTTAGGGCAACTTTCAGGCAATGGTATTACTAAAGATGACTGAGTGATATGATCTAATCCAAATGTATTTTGCTTCAGTGATGGTCTTCAAATATTTTTATGTTGCTGCAGATATTTCAATTATATAAAGATTAAAAAATTATTTTTAATCATTTCTTCTCATACTGATCATCAAAATGCTGTCTATTTCATTCATGCATGGAAATGTTTGTGATATTGATGTGTTTTGTATTCAGGAGAGACTGTATTACCTTCTGCATCTGCACATTCACAACTCATCTTCTCAAGTAAATCTGTAGTGGTGCTTTCTATTCCATTTGAAACACAACATTAGGGATTCTGGAAGCAGTAAGAGAAGATGAAATTTGTGATAGAAAGATGTTGATAAAACTCAGACTTCACAAAAACAGAAATAGGCTTAGTGTTGGTTTTTGAAGAGTCATCACAAACTAAATACTAGGTTTCGGTATGTGAGCATAAGAGCACAAAAATCAAAAATAATAGTTCTGGTTTCAGAGTGATTGTTTCCCATTTTAAGCTTAAATTTTGTTTGAAGGGAAAAGAAAGAGAAAAATATTCTGTTTTCATATGAGAAAAGAAAAAAAAAAAAAAGATAAAACCACAAACCCGAAAAACAGATTATCTTATTTGCACCATTTGTACAGTGCAACTTATAAAATCAGGAGATTTAAAAAAAAACAAAGTAGAGGAAAGAAGTATATTTTTTGCTGTTTATTACACAGTATTGGTGTGCAGTTTTTAAAAAGGCTGCTTGCATCCTGTTTCAGTTGAAGTGCTGTTTGATAAATGAGTTTAATACACAGATGTTTACCTCAGAGAAAATTCTGCCTACCTTTCAGAGAGGCTTTTGTACAAAAAATCTGTTTATCACATTTTCTAAGACATGTGAATGTGGTCAGCATTTGTACCATGGAAAGAGCTAAAACTTTTCCTGTTAGTCTTTACAATAAACTATTTATTAATCAGAGAAACTAAAATAAATGTAAGCAAAGACTTCATGCATTGAGAAATACCACGATACTTTTGTTTATAGGTTGTTTCAGGAAACTGATGTACATATGCATGTAGATGACAGCACCTTCCCGGCCACCAACATACTGATCCAGCTCTCATTTCACAGGAGGCCTGAGTAAGTGGGTGTTTGTTTGTTTTATGAGGGTTTAGTTCGGTTTGTGGTAGTTTAATTTTAAATTTTTTTGATAATATAAGGCCAAATTCCTTCAAAGAATGAACTTTTTACTATAAAGAATCTACTATTTTTCTGTTGTGCATGCTATCATTTCAAGGGATGCTCTGATGACATTGACATCTGAGAGTGATTGAATGAATAGGCACATTTGGAATTTGTCCAAATCATGTTTTTCCAGAATTACCCATCACATCCAATATTTATGCCATCCATTACTCTCTACTTCGTTGCATCTTCATATCACAGTTTGCAACAGAAACGTATTCCACAGAATCTGCAGTTTGTGATTTTCCTTTGCTAAAGACATTACTGTTTTATTGAGCTCCTGATCATATATATTTAAAGTCCATCAAGACTTACTCCACGTTTTTCAATTTTTCTGCAATAATTCATTCAAGGCTATGAAAAAAAAAAAAAGCTATTTTAACAGTAATTCTTATACAGAGATAAAAAAGCATATTGCTACAAAATCTGAATATTAGCATGCATGCCTTCATGCAAGCTAGGATGTGACTGGCATTATTTTTGAAATTAATGGTAAAGGGACTACATAATCACAGATTATAAAAAAAATTGTGTTTCTTGATATACTTAAAATTTTATAAAGCATTAAAAAATACATTTGTAAAATACAGATGACCTAGTGTATTTATTTTTAGAAACTCTGTGATTAAATATTTTAAAAACAATTGACTTTCATGCATTTCAATCAATACCATATTCAATATTTTTTTAATAATGAAATTTTTCTTTACTTGTCCCTATTTGAAAAATTGGATTGATGTAAGACTGATTGTGATCTAAATAGTCATGATATCCAATATTGTAAAGTAAAGCTTTATTGAAAGCTTTATTGGAAGATGGATTGAAGCATGGTGTGATTCTTGGGGTGCCATGGTGTGATTCTTGGGGTGTCCTGTGCAGGGCCAGGAGTTGGGCTTAACAATCCTGACGGGTCCCTTCCAACTCTGCATTTTCTGTGAGTCTCTGAAGCTGTGAGAAAGACGAGGCACAGTGTGCCCACACAGTGACTGACTCAATTATCACGAGCAAACAGAGGGGCTCAAGTGATGCCATGGCTCTGCTGGGCTGCCTGGGATGCCGAGTCTGAGTTGTCTGACAGCAACAGCCAATGACACAAATGGCATGTGAAGGTGAGTAAGAGTCACACCAGCCCTTGGCTCCACTGATGGCACTGAGATTTGATTCAGGCATGATTTTCACAGATAATATGACGGGCATCCTGCCTACACTGCTGGCATTGGCCAAAGGGCAGGGTATCAGGGGGCAGGGGCCAAGAACAAGTACAAGCTGGGAGGAGAATAGACTAAAAGCAGCCCTGAGGAGAAGCACTTGGAGGTGTTGGTGAATGAAAAACTTGACATGAGCCTTCAATGTGCACTTGCAGCCCAGAAAGACAATCATCTGCTGGGTAGCATCAAAGAAGTGCGACCTGCTGGTCAAGGGGAGTGCTTCTCCCCAGCTTCACCCCTCTCATGAGATACCACCTGGGGTACTGCCTCCAGCGCTGCAGGGGGCAACAACCCCTAGAAAACAATGACAAGGACCTGCTGGAGCAAGTCCAGAGGAGGGCCAGGAAGATGATCAGTGGGATGGAGCACCTCTCCTACGCAGACAGGCTGAGAGAGTTGGGATTGTTCAGAATAGAGAAGAGAAGACTCTGGTGAGACCTCCTAGTATCCTTCAGTGCCTAAAGAGGCCCTGCAAGAGAACTAGGATAGAAGGTGGATGAGGGTGATAGAGATAGGATGAGGGTGGTGAGGCACTAGAACAGGTTGCCCAGAGAAGCTGTGGATGCCTCATCACTGGAAGTGTTCCAGGCCGGCTGGATGGAGCTTTGAGCATCCTGGTCTACTGGCAGGTGCTCCTTTCAGTGGCAGGGAGGTTGGAACTACATGATCTTTAAAGTCCTTTCCAACCCAACTACTCGATAATTCTATGATCAATTCAATAACTTTGCATATGTGAAAATCCTTGATTTTAATTTTGTAGAAATGTTTAACAGAGAATAATTGCCAGTTGATTATGTAAGACAAACTTCAAGAAAGAAAAAATAGTCAGCTATCAACACTGAAAAATTAATCTAACTAATTTTCTGATAACTGAAAATTGCTATGCTCAATTCAGAAAAAATGAATCCACAATACTGTAGGAAATTATTCAAATAATTATATTTAAAAGTTCTTCTGTTTAGCATTAGGCTAGCAAGCTATTTGTTCTCCTGTGCTACATTTAACAACTTGATCCTGAAAATGCAGAATTCAGTAGTTCCACTAAATGTAATGAAAATGTAAATATAAGTTGCTTGCCTGAATATATGATCGCTGAATTGGCTCCTAACACCTCAATTTTCAGGGTAGAGTGTGTTCATTTAGGTATGTGATATATTCTAATAGGAGACATGCTACTAAATCTCTGTGAATCCCCTTGAAAATTGAGATATGGCAGAAAAGGTATTTAAAGCTTTTATTCATAATACTACCATAGTTATTATGATGAATAAATGGCTTAAGTTATTTGACCTTTTTTATGAATAGATGTAAAGCTGCTTTGTTCCTTAGCAGGACAAGAAAAATTACTTGTTTGTTTGAGGTTTTTTTTTAAAGAATAAGTTATTAAGTTTTACAGGAATATGTCTTTGCATGGTGCAAATTATCCTGTACTGAAAATCCTTCTTTTATATGTTTGGGATTCATACAGGGCTCAGAATTTGTCATATTGTTTGAGTTAGTCCACCATTTTTCATTATAAATCTAGAAACTTTGAAGAAAAAGACTAAGGTAATGGCAAACCAGCAGTCTTCTTGAGATAATAGAAACAATCGCTATGGACTTCATCACTTTAAAAAATATAAGTCTCTGACCACTGAGAAATAAATAAGTATTGAGGAATGGGGGGGGAGAGGGGGGAATATGTAACTTTTTTTTTGTGTTTGGAGAGGAGTTCTTCCAAGGTTGCCTACTAAATATCTCAGTTCAATTCAGAAAAGATTGTGCTGGACATTATTTTATCATAATGCATCTAATTCCCTTTTCTGGTACCAAATTAATTTATTCTGAAATATCTCAATAATATTGATTCTATAGCAGCTGATCCATTTTTCTGGCACAAATGCTACCTAGTTTTAAACACTGTTGGTGACTCATATGTTTTGGATATTGACACACAAGCCTCCATAAAAATGAGGCTAGTACCTGCACTTCAAGCAGGTTCTGGTAAACTGCAGATTACTTCAGCAATATTTTCCATCTGTGTCATTTCTTCTACTACAACTTGTCTGATATTATCAATGTGCTTATACTTACAACAACTCTTTGGAATTTCTTAATATCTCCATCCACACAAAAGAAAATTACAGCTATCCTCAAAGGCATAGAATATATTAACGCTGTAGTCACATTTTCAGATATATTGACTGCATTTCAACTTTTACTCCTTATTCCATTTTTATTATTTCCCTTTGGTTAACACAATCCTATTGCTCTTGCTTCAGAAATCTCCTCTGTAGTTTTCACTGTCTCAAATGGATTGCATTTATTTCTCATTCATTTATGTGTCTTTATTCCTTTCTCATTTGAAATATCCTAAATATTTACTTTTTTTTTTTCTAGAATAACATAGATCAAATTAAACTTACTCTAGAAGTAATAATTGTCCTCCAACAGCAATACATTGGCATTGGGTAAGTCACTGAAGTACCGGTTCCCAGGCTGTAATTCTATTATTTATTTAAAATTAACTTTATTCCTAGGTGTCTTTCCAAATCCAAAACAAAAATTCCACAGCAATAAGTCTTGATGAAGATGCACAGTAAGACAGTGCTTCTTCACACCCTTTCCCCTTGCATTTTTAAGAGTTCAGCTCTGTAATTAAATTGTTTTAGCTGAGTTCATCTCTTGACACTACTGTATTAGTCAATAGTTAGACTACAAGAATGTTTCTGGGAATATTAGAAAATACTGCTGAAACATGGATTTTGAACTCAATAACATGAATATTCAATACAGAACTGTAATCCCAAGAGTTTACTTACTACTTTAGTCAGTGAGCTACAAGAGTTGCATAACTAAAAAAATTCATTTAACTCCAAGTTATTTTTTATCCCTGAATAAAAAAACTGGAATAGACCTGTCAACAAAGGAAACAAGTGTAACCCATGTGTTCCTGACTGTGGTTTGCTCATTTATTGAGACAAAATCTGTCCTCATCACAACATAACTATATATTATATATACACAAATATGTGAGAACATAGAAAGGAAAATTTGATTTATGGTTGTCTGGTATATTTTGCTCCTGAACTCCATTAAATTGAACTCCAAGTAAATTGAAAATGGGAAAAACAGAATGTAAATCTCTAACCATTGCAAACACTCACCACAGGAAGCTGGTCCACTACTAGGTTACAGGAAAGTTTTTATGTTTACAAAGCCAAAGAAACACAAAGTTGGGTTTGGTTTTTTTTCCTAGAAAAACTCTACAAAAGAGAACTTATTTTGGACAAGAATTTATTTTGGACAAGGCTCTCGAGATCAGGGCTACAATGTGCTGCATGTTTTTATATTTTCAGAAGACTGCAGGATCTTTAAAAATCATGTACTTCGAGTACCTTTCGGGACAATATAGAATGGTTCAGTTGGATTTATTTTAATATGTTTATGCAGTTCTGTTTTCAGAGCCATCACTGATTAAAATGTGCATTCATCTCTAAGAGATAGCTCTTTTGGTGCTGTTTACTATTAACAAATTAATTATTACTTTATCATATATGTCTACATTACATTCAGATATTGACATTAAGTAGCCACATGAAGACATGAATCGCTTGTTACAAAAATGATCCTAGAAAAGATAAAATGTTATAAAGAAGCTTTGAAAAATACATATGTGAGGAGATATAAATGAAAAAATATATTTTCCTGTGTAACGTACTCCGATCAGCTTTGAAACACTGTAGAAAGTTTTCTTCTCAATTGGCAAGCTATTCACATTCCAAAGGTGGCTGCATTTTTTAAGAGAAAGACACCTTCAGGTAGTTACTGTGCTAAACAAATCTGTCAGTAAGGCTCTTATTTCTGTATTAATTAAAATTCTATTATGTCAAAAAGAAAGACTTCTATTCCAGAAAACTTTTTTTGTGACAGAAAATTGACTGTAGCACAAAACATGTAGTGCAGGACCTAAAGAGATTTAGTTTTATCTGAGCTGAGGAATTAGAAGCTACGTATAAGTTGTTTCACCACTGCAAGTCCCAGGAATATATGGTGGGTTGAGGTGATGTCTGCTGTTTTTAAGAACAAAGAATGATTTGCATGTGCAAAAGCATTAACAGTAAAGAGAGAAAATTAACACAAGGACTGTATAACTTGGAAGCAAACATAAATGCCTTGATTTTTAGATTAATGCTGGTGTGAGAAAAATTCCAATCACTACAATTCAAAAGCAGAAGTATTGTATAAGAATTTTTACACCATGGACAGCACAAAGTGCTTTCAGTATATCCCTGGACACATTCCATAGGCTTATTTCTGTTGGATTTGTTTTCCAGTGTCCACTGTCCCATTTTAACGTACCCATGGAAACCAGGACCATGTCCATTCCTCCCTTCTGCTCTGACTGCCCTCACCCATCATAGATGCCCACATGCCGTTTTCATGTCTATGTTTCATCCATGCTTCAATACCAATACTGCAGTCTCCCTAAAATAATAATGATAGTAATAATAAAAAACATAGAAGAACTAAGGAGAAAAAGAATAGCATCCTATAATTTATGCTCCTATGATCAAACTTCTACTATCTGCACCATTCAGTGGAACAACTTTGATAGTCCAACTGAAATAAAAATGCTTTCTCTGAAAAGACCTGGTCTGAATTCTTTTACTAAAATGCAAATCTTTAAATATTTTTAAATAATCAACTAAATAATTACTAAATAAACAGGAATCTTCCACATAACCTGAATATTGCTTCAGCCTCCCTGAAATTATCTAAAATATAGTCTGCATTACTGAAACTTTTCAACTAACTTATTTAATGTTCATTATCTTAAATGTTTTGCTTTAAAAATCCTGAGCCACTTGATTCATCATAACATAAATTTTTGAAGCACAGAGAAGAAACAGAGTAGACAAGCACTTTATTTAACACTGGATAATTTTTTTTAAGAAAGTTTTATCTTGCTTGTTAAAGTAAGATGAGAAGTTTTCTATTAACTAGGCTGGGAAGCCTTAGGGGCCACTGAAAGCTTTTTAATTGCATATTTAATTAGAAATGTGCTAGAGAGCTAGTGTTCAGCTTTTCTGAAGCTCATGGCTCCTGACAAAATGTCTGCTTTTAAGCCATTTTGTCTCTTGAAATGTTTTCTAAAAAGTGGGTTAAACAGAAGAAGCTTTAATTTTGCCTATTTTCACTTCAAAGGGATTTTACTGTTTTATCAATCCTACGGTAAAACCAAGGTGAAATGACATCTTCAAAAGTAAGCATTTTCAGGTAAAATAAATCTCCTGAAAGAGCAAACTTTAAAGATTCTAACAATTTGCTGCTCTGCCTAGCCCACCAGAATGATGGAAGATGAAAGAGGAAAGAAGAGAAGGATTATGTCTGGCTATTACAGGTACAGAGTTTGCAGAAACAAACCACCAGCCAGTTCATCAAATAGCCAGTGTCTGGAGGTGAAGCAAAATAAATGCATAAATATTATCTTTCTGTCCTGGGTAGAACAATGTTGACAGCGCTGCCTGCAGTTGTCAGGATGCACAGCATTTGCTCTATACCTGGACAAAATATGACAAGCCCAGTATGTCTTCTGCCCAGTGCTTGGTCACAGAGCCTTTACCAAAAAAAGTTTTCTGACAGAAGTTTGCTTTGAATTTAGGTTGCCTCAGAAGTCCTAGCTTCCCCTGAGGTAATTTAATGGATAAAGGAGGGCAGCCCCAACAAAAGCTGACAGCACTTCAACCCTTAGCATTGCAGGTATGAATTCACATTAGTTATGGCTGGATAAAAATGCTTCTGAAACACAGGCTAAACCAGTAAAGTGAGCTGCTCACTTCTTAATGAAACACAGTGTTTGAATAAGCACAGTCTCTTAGAGGAAGCATGGAAAGGTTTTTTGTTGTTGTTGTTTTACATGACAAGCCCTGTTTTTGAAATAGTTTGCGTTAAATGAAAAGTTAGAAATACATATATATTAGTCAATTGAAAGTATGATCTTATACAATGAATAGTAAATATATGTTGAAAGACAACTCAATAATTAAATAACATGTTGTACTAGACAGTACAGCTAAATGAATAGAATGTGCAAATGTCTTTTGATACACACAGAAAAAGAAATTCACCAAAGTTGGCATGATATATAAATGATCATGAAAGTGCTAATGCATTGCTGACCTTATATCACCTTCACTCAATAGCACAGCCAGAGACTTGAGACTGCCTAGACAATCCTACTCAGATAACTTAATCTGTGCCTTTCATGGCTAGTAAAATACAGTAAGTAGCACCCAGACCTTGGAAAAATTGGAATTTTTCTATTTTTTGAGTGAATCACATCCATACTTCTTGATAGTCCTTGTATTTGATGACAGAACATGGCAAATATATTTGACGGTTAGGAAATAAAATTTGTTAGAAGTAACACGATTTGAGGAAGTAGGCTTGAATATCACCCAAGACTAACTCTTATGAGGTACTTTCATTTAATTTCTGTCATCCATGATTAATTATCAAGCTTATCCAAAACGTGATTCATTTAGAATTATTTCAACTTTACATTTAAATGCTCAAAGACTGATCTTTGTCAGTAATAATATTTCCAATTTTCTCGTGCTCTGCAACTTCACCATTTTTAATTTAATATTTTTATTAATTAATTTATTAACTCATTTATTTATTTATAAATGGGGAAGTTCTTTACTATGTGTTTGCACCTCATTCCAGAAGCATAGGCTAACCAAGTGCTTCAGAGTTGGCTGTGGAAAAGAGAAAAATTAATTCTGGTAGGGAAATATGTTCTTATAAAAGCCAGAAGTGACATCACTATTAATATTAGGTGCAAGCACAGTGCTTATAATTTAATTATTACCTATGCAAATTAAAGTTACACATTTGACACCGTTTTTGGAATTAGAGTAGGGTGAGTTCATTGACATCTTTTGCTATGAAACCAGAGTTGAATACATTGATTAATTTGTCCTCTGTTCTTAAGATTAGCACAAGTAGAATTTGGTCTTGTCACTTGCTACACAAAAATGTACAACAGAGGTGTGAGGTGAGATCAGTGCCATTATCATCAGTACTCCAAAAATGTTCAGCTCTGTGTTTCCACATCAAAACCAAAAAGGGCTGATTCTTCAGTAACTCTGTGTTTGGCATAGAGAGAGTCCGGAGAGGAAGCTGGCTGCGTTAGCCTAAATCCTGTTAAATACTGATGTGGCCTGGCAAGAAAAATTCTTTGAAATAGCAGCTGATGGCCATGACTGCACCTTCTGTTGACAGCACCTGCCAAAGGAGTTCCAAGCTTATGGACAGTCCTAAAATCTCACTAGATTATTGTTGATGTTGGATGCACAGACAGTCACAACAGCTGAGAAAAACCTGAACTCCAAGTGGCCAAGATTGACTCCGTTTTTGACATAATATCTTTCCTTCCTCTCTTAAGTTCCCAGGCAATATTAAGTTCCTCTAATACACTCTTGTGGGATGACCCCTCTAATTACATTTGCATATGTGGAGATCGTTAAATACAAGATATCACACAAAGACAAATTGAAAGAAGGCTCAGGTGATTATGTTTGGCTTAGAGTTTTCTGAGAGAAAGAAAAGAAATTTCTCTTAGTGGCCCTTCAATGCAGGGACATCCAGTGCTTCTACTGAAAACCCTTTTGCAAAAATCCCAGAAGACTGAAAAGGCAAGTGCAATAAAGTTGAAGCTATCATCTGTCCCTATCATATTCCTTAAAAGCTGTAGTGAATCAGTTATCCTGCAGAAAAAAGAAAAAGATCCACTGGGTACTTTTTGCACCGCAGCAGCAGATTTAAGAATCAAACTCAAGTGTTTTTATCTCAAATATTTTTAATCTAGATTGACATTTTAGAGATGAACAATGGAGAATGAGATACAGTTGAAAGCACTATGAATAAATGATAATGTTTTACTCATTTCATATTAGTTCCACATTCTTAAGCTTTTTAGTAACCGAATTAGTTAACACGTCTCTGCAGATACGCTTAATTCATAAAACTTAAAATAAGAAATGTCTTAAATGAAGCAGGGCTGAAAAGCAGTCTGGCTGCTTGCCATATTGGTTTGAACTACTGACATATTTTAAGCAGAGTTGTAACATTCAGTTTTACCAGTAAAAAATGAATGAATCATAGTCCTTACTGAAAAGCATTCTTCTTTCAAATAAGCCCTTGTTTATTTCCAAGATAAAAATGCAAAACCGGTGAAAAAGAAGCCAACTTAAAGGATTGTAACATGTCATTTAAGGCTTCCCAGATGAAGTCACTGTCTTTAGTTTAGAAAGAAATATTGTTTCTACATTGGATGAAATCCTCAGGCAAAGTCTTTGGAATATCTCCCATGGTTTGTGAATCAGATTTAAGAGTATCCGATGTACATATGTTGGCATAAACTCTTCAACTTATCAATCAGGTTGAACACTGTTGTTTTCTGCGTAAAGTTTTTCCAGACTGTTCTGGATAAATGCAGGTTTCTTTCTTTTATTTCTATTTCCCTTTTTTCTTTTCCTTGCTATCTGTGAAGAGAGATGAAGATTTGTGTTTTCTAATTTTTTTCTTTGTTTTTTTCCTGTGGGCCATAAGACTCCTCCAGAGTTTCTGGAGCATGCTTCTACTTTTAAGAAGCTTCAGGGAGGAGGTAGTTTCCTTTGAGTGCTTGCTCATTGCTCAAGGAATGATTTACTAACAACAGCAGATAAAAGACACTAAGGGCATAGCTGGTTTGTAGCTGGATGGAGTCTACAGAGGATTAGAGGACACCAAAAAAGTGAAAAGAGAACTAAAATTAGGTATGGAAGCCAAGGAAAATCTGAAAGGATTCCGAATAGGAGGTGAAACAGAGTGAAATGTCACTACACTGCATTTCCAAACAAAGATTTTGATTGTCTATGACAATTTCTGTATTTTTCCTTTATTTTATTTTCTGACAGCACTGAGCTTTTGCATCACAAAGAGAAAGGCAGTCTGCTTCATTGAATCTGAGAGAACTCAGCGAGATTAGGAAGACCTTCCTTTTCCAAGAACAGATTGTCTACATTTAGCAAGGCACCTGCTCCTATCTAATAGTTTCTCAGAGTTCCCATTTTGCACAGACTGGCAGCTTGTGGTATGTAAGGCAGCAGTATTCCCACTATCAAGAGATCAGCAGGAGCCCTGCAAGGTAGATACAATCAACCAGTTGATCATGAGTCAGTAAATGCCCGGGTTATCTCTGCAGAGAGCCCAGCACTGCCTTCTCGCAAAACAGTTCCAGGAATCAACAGGAGTTCAGTGGCATACTCCCACTTCCCCGCTACAGAATTCATTGGCATTGCTAGAGGAATTATAGCAAGCTGAACACATATGTCTATGAGTGTGCATACCCTTGCAACCACGCTTGTATGTGCAGGTATCTCTGTACATAGATCTGTGCTTCAGGATATGTTGAAACGGTTGGTTTTCATTTTCCAGTTAACTTCCTTGGTATCAAAACAGCTGCATACAATCCATGTGATCTTTTTCTCTTCTCATATCCTCTATGTCTCAAAATTACCTCTGAATTCAGCAGATATTTGCAAAGAGAAACTCAGAGGAGCCAGTAATTTGCTTTTCTGCATCAGTGTGCAGTTTATCAGTGTTGGATTCCTACCGTGTTGGATTGAGACAATGAGGTGCAAATACTTGAGTTTTAATTAATTTTGCATCGTCTATTTAATTAAAAGAGAAACTACCTGAGTGCAACAATAGACAATTTCCAAAATGTAACTATTTTATTAAAGTTGATTTCAACATTTTCAGTTGAAATAAGGTATTTCTGCTTTATAGTGCCACATTAATTTCTTTCATCTTCCCCTCTGGAGGTCTTGGATTTTATCATGACATCTCTAAATTTCAAATTTAGTAAAGTTTTTCAGCTGTACAGTCCCATTTTGATGATCCAGTCTCATGGAGGACTAGTTATATTTTCCTTTACACTCAGCAATTATGCTCTTTGCCTAGTGAATATCATGTATAAATAGATTGCTTTAAAATATTATATAAATTTGTTGGTAGAAGATAGGACTTTTCAATATTTTTTTTTATTTCCTGGTGTTTTATTTAAAACCAGGAAAATTGAAATTTTAAAGCTTAGGAATATGCTTGCTAAATAGACAGAAACTTATACTTGTGGTAGCATTCCAGTGATTCATTTGTCCACTATAGTCCTAAAATGCATGGGAGTTACAATTATATAAAATATGAAAGATAACCATCATATGAATTGATTACTTTAATCCAAATCTGAATCTTTTAAAATTCTTTTATTCCTCTTTCACTTGGTAATTCTCTCTTCTAGATTCTCTTATCATGCCATTCCAAAGAATTAAATCAAAATTATGTACGCATATAAATTTCCCCAAACATAAATGCTAATTATTTCAAAGTGTTTCTGGAGGGTTTCTTGATGAAGAACCAGTTGCTTATTATGAAAAATAAATACTGTCTATTCTTGTAGGAAATTCCAAAACTACATCTAAAGCCTTTGGACACCTTTTTCCTGAACAGCCAAGAACTGCCACAGAAAATTCATGACCCCTTGATTGGCCTCAGTAAGTAAGAAGAGACCACACAATGGAACTTTCACCCTCACACACATTTGCTGTGTAAATATTTGAACCTTGAAATGCAACTGAAAGGAAAACACCTTTCCCCTTTCCTGCTGTGACTGAAATTTCAAGAGTAATTGATGCCCGAGCATCTTATCAGGACTTTCGTAAGGACATTACGAAAGAACACATCAAATAAATAATCTGCATTCTACAGTGTGCACTACACAGGGCACTGAATCATACTGTTACACTTCAGGTCTTTGATCCTGCCTGAGACTCGATACAGAGAGTAAGAAAAAAATATAATTGTACTTGAAAAGGAATAAAAGTGATTGCTTATGCAAAACAAGCCTTTAAAATTTCCTACTGTGACAAGCCTAGAAGCTGTGGTATATTTAGTAGCAAATTAATAGTGACATGGTCTTCAGACTCGCCTGAATTCACAGTGGGAAACAACATCAATCACTTCCCTTGCTTCTTTCCACTCTCTCAGTTGATTCCAAAACATGCATCTAATCCATTTATATCATAATTAATCTTGGCCTTCCCTTAGATGTTACTCTTCTCTACTTGACATCCTCTGACTCCCACAAATGTATATTAAGATGCATCAGAGAACAGTATTTTGATTGCAAAAGTGACCACAGATATCTTGATACAGTCTACATATGAACAAGCCTATGGGAAAGAATATTTGTGATGCCATATTAGATAAATCCTAGAATCACAGAATGATGGAATAGGTTGAAAGGAACCTTAAAGTTCATCTAGACTAAATCCCCTCTTGAGGGACGGGACGCCTTGCATGAGATCAGGCTGCTCAAAGCCCCATCTAACCTGGTCTTGAACACTTTCAGGGGCACAACATCAAGAGCTTCCCTGAGCAATCTGTTCCAGTGCTTCACTCTCACAGTAAAGAATTTCTTTCTTCCACCCAGCCACTTTCATTCAGTTTTAAACCATTGGCTCTTGTCCTGTTTCTAGAGGGGTTGGTAAAATGTCTTTCTTCATCTTATAACCTCCCTTTAGATATTGAAAGGCTTTTGAGAAGTCCAGGTAGATGACACTTGTATTTCTTCCCCTGCCTGATTCGATGGACAAGGGAAAATGAAAGGAAGCATCATTTTATTCTTAAAATTATTTCTGTGTCAGGAGGCAGATCCATTAATTCTTTAAATTAGAATTGGGTAATACCTTACAACCAAGCAAAGAACTTATACCTGATTAATAGAGATGGTGACTTAATTATGCAGGTAGTTTGTGTGTTTGGGGATTGCTATTTATTTATTTAATTAGCACATCAGCAAGCAGGTCAGAGAAGAAGCCCAGAATCTTAAAAGTCTAAGCTTGCCCATCAAGATCCTTTGGATACTCCTATGCTGTTATAGTTTTCCCTAATTGAACAGCTCTTTCACGTTCCTGGCATCACTGTGGTCCCCTTCTAACTAGAGGACTGAAGTCTCATCAGATTTTCTGTGTTGGTGAGAAGAGTACTCAGAGCATGAAAATGTGTAGATTTCAATCCTATTAAGATTGTTGGGAAAAACTGAAACACTATCAACTGCTGTATTTCTGAATGGTGTTTCTGAGGAGAACTTTACTTCAAAGACCTAAGAAGGGGGACCTCTACTCAGTGGATCCCAAACAAACTCAGACAGAAGATATCTGTCTAGATATCCACCTAGCTCTCTCAAAGTTTTCAGCAGAAGCCTTCTCACATGTCAAAAAAGGCTGCAAAGATCATTGGGGGGGGGACTGTTGACTCATCTAAAATCACACAAAATTTAAATCTATGTCTTCAAAAACTGGTTTAGTCTTATCATAAATGCAAAGATGCTTTATAATTACTGAAGATTACATGTAACATTAAGAGAAATTAGGTAATTTCTTAGAAGTTCAGACTACTCACTAGGTCTACTGATAAGTCTTAGTTCTCACCAGAACACAATTACAAACTTGTGGGATGTATTTTTTATTAAATCTCTAAATAAAATTCACCTGGTTTGGAATCTTCTTTTAAGACTATTTGGATTAAAATATTTATTTATTTATTATCTATCTACGTATCCGTAATCTGTATTTGAAATCTTTTTCTGTACTCTTTTTTAAAAATATCTAAAATTAAAGGATTCCTATTTACTGTTTCATCCATAGGGTATAAATCTTGTGATGTAGATCCTATGAGTAAAATGTTGTTGTTTTTACTGACTCTATATTTTGATTTAAAACTGAACACATACACCGAGAATTGTTTCACTATGTCAAGTGCAGTGTCAAAGCATTTTCTAAGCTGAAATGTGAATGTTATGCAAAACCCATATTAGTTTTATTAAAATTCAGTTATGTTAACAGCAGTATTTGGACACCCTCTAAGAATTTTATTTCTAATCAAGCCTAAATGTATTCAGAAAGACTAGTCTGCAGTACATGCATTCAGGACATTGCACTTTGGATTCAATCATCTTTTGTATGTCCTGAACAGAAGAAACAAAATGTAATACAACAGGATTATACTTCACTATTCTAGAATGGGTTGTCATATAAAAACAGAAAGGTAAATAAAATGCAGACTTAAATTTAATAAAGTCCACAAATATTTTCAATGTAATAAAGGATTTTTTTTTTTTTCCAAATATGATGTTATTGGAGAGCATTCAATATTTAAGGATGCTGGCTTTTTGATGCAAGTGTCTAAGAAACATCACTCCCTCCCCCAAAGTTCATCATGAACTGAAAGACGCTTGGAACCTTGAAGGAGCAAGCCAAAAGCAATTACTTAATATAAAATTTGTCAACCTGCCTACCAGGGATGATGGGGAGTGGTAAGATTTATTTTTATACTGTGGAAAGTGTGCTTTGTGCTTTGCAGACAGAATCAAGAAAAACTGTTTGCCCTGAGGATCTTGCAGGCTACTTACAAAAAGCTTTCAGTGTTGCACCTTCTATGTAAGCCCTGAGGAGCAAAGATCTTTGAACATTAGGGGAGAGTCAGAAAATATATAAACTGTGTCTTCAAAAAGGTCAAGAACAGGAGTTTATATTGTAAGTGCTAGAAATTCCTCCTATTCCAGGCTGGTAAAGGAAATTGAACATAGGGGGCAAGAAATAAAGAATCTAATATAAATCACAGAAAGATAAATAAAAATATCCCACTGATTTCTCTGAGCTTTGTGAAAAGGCTACAGTTACCTGTTTAATCAGTTTGTTATTCTTTCTGTTAGTCCCTCTAGGGTACTGGAAGCAGTTCCAAATCTATCAGTAGAGAACTTCAAGTTCTCTTGACTGATGTCTATTTTTCTCAGTGCTCTGCAAATAAAAATTAATACTTCTGTCATCTTTCTTTACAAAATAACCTTTGGTGTTTTATGATCCTTCCAGAAAAAACAAAAAAAGAATTAAAGAGATAAAAATATATAGGCTTTCACACTAATTGTATGAACTTACATTGTTAATGGCTAAAAAGACAACATCAATATTCCAGAACACATATAAAAATATACTCATATTTCATGTACATTAAGAAAGGTTAATGCCTGTGAACCTGGTTGAGTATTTTACTTTGCTCTAGAAGCTTCTATTAAAAAAATGTAAGGCCTCTTCTGAATTTTGAGGTCTTAAATGTTCTTTACTTTTCCACAGTTACACCATAATACATTCTTTAAAACCCATACATACTTTATTATATTTTTAAAATACTGTGCTATCTATCAGTTTCTTCAATATTTGGCATGAGTAAAAGATGTCCAACATTTTGCAAGGTATGTCTCTTTGCAGTTTGCTATTGGCACATTTGTGAAGAAAAAGTTGAGATAACTCACATTATTTCAATCTGGATAAAATTTTCATCAAAATAGTCTGAATAGTTAAAGAGAGGATGTCTCATTTTTCCCCTTCTGGATCTGAAATTAGGAAATTTAAATACTTATATTGTTTTCCCCTAAACAAAACCTCAACGGCTAAATTCTATATCCTTGTAAATACCTCATATGATCAATATTTTTTGGTTCAGTGTGGGAATTGAAAAATAGTGTGAAACTTAAAGCTAAAATGCAAGGAGAAATATTTTACATCTAGATTCATATTGTTCTTCTGCTAAACAGTGTTCTGGACAAAGAGAGGGAGTAGGGTCAGATTTCTATCTTAAGGCACATTATGTCAGGTCACAAAGCTTATGGCATTGTCCTATATCTCTTTTTTGTTTCTTTTAACCTCTCAAAGCTGAAGAACTGACATTCAGTAAATATATGGTTTAGATCAGAAGGACAGTAACAGAAAATGGTAGATTCCCATAGCCTTGAATATTTTATCCTGCTACCATGCAATGCTCAGATGTTAATAATGATGGTAAGGAGTCACCAATCAGTTAAATAGAAGAAAAGAGATCCTCTAACCATAAGACCTTTTTCCTACAGAAGAGATTTAACATCATTATCTTTGAAATATGACCTTCTCAGCAGCATTTGTAATTTTACTTCAAATTAGAACTGTCAAAATCAGTCTCTCAGTTACTGAGCAGAGTAATTCCATTCCATGGATAAAAAGGAAACTTGCAAAATAATGTTGGAAACTTTATACCACAAAGAAATTCAGATATCCTTGAGTCCTAAATAAGAATAAATATCATCTATGCACTAGCAATGAATATTAAATGCAGATTCATCTTGCTGTCAGACTCGTAAACAAGATTTTTTTACTTTTACTCACCTTTGGAACATATTTTACTCTTCTGCCTACTTCTATAATTTCATATAATAAATAGTGAAATAAAAACATCCATACTGTTCATAAGCTAGCAGTTATTTGTTGCTATGTTTCTTTGACAGATGATTTAACTTAGATTGTGTTCTGTTTATGGTGTTAGGCTGAATCCTAAATCATAAATTAATTGAGACCTTACACAACAAAAGGATGGACAGCACAAAGGGAAGAAAGTGAGATATTCTAGAGGTTGTGATGGAACCTCCTGTCTCCTGTGATAGTCGATCTTTAGAGTAGAAGAAAAACAGTTCAGACTAATGAAAAAAGCTCTGCTTTGTGACAATGAAGTGATGGATTACTACAGAGTGAGAGGGTAAACATTTCTGAGAGTTACACACAGCTCTTTCCATCTTCTTTATTTTTATTTCATCTTATAAGATTTGGTTCTTTTCTCTAGAAAGAGAACACCTCTGTAAGTATTCTCAAACATTAAATCAATTCAGATAGAGATTAGAGGTAATCATATCTCCAATCTCTGAGGATGACCTCATGTTCAGCTTGCAGAAATGTACTCATCTGGGTACATGACACACCTAATGGCACTCATCCAGCTTCCAAGGCATTTATCCCACACAGTCACACACACTGAACACTGAAATTATATTTTCAACAAATTAATGTACGTCTTTTGCTTGTGGCTCATAGAGGCATAGCCTTCGACTAAAACAGATACACCTGAAAAGAGGACCCAAAACCTTTCTCATTAGCTAAGCCTTAACTGCTAGGCACTATAGAACAGTGTATCTGCTCCCAGTTCTCATTTTAATCTTATTATTCTTATATTTTTGTGATAACTCATCAAAGAAAAAAGGCAGAAGACTGTTTTGTAACGCACAAGCCTAGTCTTTTAACTGCCAAGGGATTTTCTTGGAGTGTGGCAAAAAGTGGCATAGGGGTAGAATCAAGCTGTTACTCTTCCCAGGAGAATATTTTTACCAAGAACCACACAGCAGTATATCATCTGTCTTTGTTTTGCATTGACAGCCAGTGCAGCTGCTGGGCACTGAACTCAGTACTGCTTGCTGTGCAAACAAATATTAGTTCCAGAAAGATTATTTTGAAGCAAATCTCCTGATTTCCTCCACTTATTATGCTTTGTATCACAGAAATGGGTTATTCTTTCAAATGAAACTGGAAAACACACTCCAGAAGAATGCCTAATATGGTACTGTACTCAGCACTGGTGAGGCCACTCCTTCAGTTCTGGGTCCACGTCTGGGCCCCTCACTTCCAAAAGGACATTGAGGTTCTGGAGCAATTCCAGAGAAGGGCTGGTGAAGAGTCTAGAGAGTAAGTCTTATGAGGAGCAGCTTCTTCTCCCAGGATACTACCACCAGAACAAGAGAACATAGCCTCAAGCTGCACCAGTGGAGTTTCAGGCTGGACATCAGGAAGAATTTCTTCACTGAAAGGGTGGTTAAACATTGGAATGGGCTGCTGAGGGAGATGGTGGAGTCATGATCCCTGGAAGTGTTCAAGAAATGATTGGATGTGGCACTTGGTGCTAAGGTTTACTTGGTGTTTGATCAAAGATCAGACTCAATGATCTTGGATGTCTTTTCTAACTTTAATGATTCTGTGATTCTATATGGTCAAACTTTCATAAAGGGAACAGTCAGTAGAGAATTGCATCCAAAGTCACTGTAAAAGTAGTCTGAGCGATCTAAGGATAAATTCATACTACATAACAAAAATTCTGATGTATGCTGAACTGGGCTGTGGTGGGACCCTGTGTCGTGGTTTGACCCTGGCCAAATGCCAGGCACCCACAGCATCTGTTCACTTGCTCTCTCCCCTGCCATACCTAGGCAGAGGAGAGGAAAAAGGGGGAAAAAAAGTTAACCCACAAAGGGTTCATGAGTTGAGATAAGGAACTGGGAGAAAATCGCAAAACAGGCTCACCTTAAAGTTACAAAGCGATTTATTACTAACAGAGTCAAAGGAGGTCAATGAGAAGTAAAATAAGACCTTAAGACACCATTGCTATCCCCAATTCCTCCCTCCTTCCCACCAATAGTGCAGGGGAAGGGGGTGGGGGTTTTTGATCAGTTCATCACTGAGATCTTTTTCCGCTGCTTGGGAAGCGAAGTTCTTTCCTCTGCGTTGCAGTGGGGTCTCTCCCACAGGAGACAGTTCCCTGCGAACTCCTCCAACGTGGTTCCAAATCTCACAAGCAGCAGTGAGCAAAACTGCCGCCACGTGAGCTCCCCCACGGGAAGACAGTCCTCCCAAAATTGCCATGGTGTGGGTTCCCTTGTCCACGGGGTGCAGACCTCCGAGACCAGGCTGTTCCATCTTGGGAGCAAAGCCTCTCTCTCCACTGGGACTCCCATTGAACCACAGCCTCCTCCAGGCATCCACCCACTCCGGCGTGGGGCACCTCCCCACGGTCTGCAAGTGGATCTCAGCATCTCCTGAGGGCCCCATGGGCTGCAGGGGGACAACCTGCTACACCATGGGCCCCACCATGGCCTGCAGAGGTTTCTCAGCTTTGGCGTTAGGAGCACCTCCTCCCCTACCTTCTCCACTGACCTTGGTCTCTCCATGTTGTTTTCCCTCACATGTTCTCACCTCCTCCTCCTTCTCTGGCTAAAAAGAAGTGCACGCTCCATTGTTTTGATTTCTTCTTAAATGTATTATCACAAAGGCATAACCAACGTCTCTAATTGGCTCAGCCTTGGCCAGCGGCATGTCCATCATCTTCAGAGCCATCAGAGATTGGCTCTGCTGGACATGGTGAAAGCTTCCAGAAGCTTCTCACAGGAGCCATCTTTGTGGCCTCCCCACTAGCAAAAACTGGGCCAAGCAAAACCAGCACACCCTGGCATCAGATGGCACAATCATGCCTTGGCAGAGATTTTTGGAAGCTGAATTAGCTGCACCACCTATGCTTAAGTGTCACCCAAGAGCAGGACCTCACCAGGCCTTATGCAGTCATATATTGCACTCACAGAGCGAGTGTCTTTACCACCAGCTGAGAATGAAGGCTGTGGTCAAATGGGGCAAGTGCTACCACTCCTTTATAACACTGTTGGCTGAGAAATGAAAACAGAGGATATGAGTAAAATGTTCCTTGTCAGAGTTCAGGGAAGCCACATGAAAAGCTTCAAGGCTATTTTAATATAGACATATAAATACACACAGCCATGTACAATAGATGTGTATATATTTATAAATTAAAATAGTTTATATATATAAAATATATATTTATATATAATATATAATTAATATATATATTTTAATATAATCTGGACAGATGAGTAAAGAATGAAAAATTGGCCACTTATATAGAGTTATTCAAGGGAGTAAGAAAACGGCATATTATGAAGGGCATTATGCTATAAGACAATAAGATAGTAGATGAAGTTGACTGTAGATTATTGCAAAATGTAGTGCACACACACAGGAACTATTCCACCTTCACATGAAAGCTGGGCTTGGTAAAGACCATCAGTGCTCAGAATCAAGATGGGGCGTTTCGTAAAAATACCAGCTCAGTGTTTGGCAGAAGTGAAAAAAAAAAAAACCAAACGACTGAAGTGTAAAGAATTATTAGGGAGGAATTAGGGAATATATCCAGAACATTATGTCACTGTGAAGTTCTTGTCTGCTCCTTTCTGAAAAGGATACAGGAGAACTTGAAGTGTTTCAAAGCTAACCTAACTGAAGGGTATATTATAAAAAAGTGCAAAATGAGTGGTTTTAAGAGCATGAACAAGAACAAGCTGTTCTCTTACTTTTCCCATCTAAATTCTAGGATGATAGAATGAAGTATGTGAGCAC
Organism: Dasyornis broadbenti; assembly: GCA_013397935.1. Classification (NCBI taxonomy): domain Eukaryota; kingdom Metazoa; phylum Chordata; class Aves; order Passeriformes; family Dasyornithidae; genus Dasyornis; species Dasyornis broadbenti. The sequence continues at coordinate 397,122 of VZRN01006111.1, forward strand.
TATATAAAATATTATATTGGCTATATAAGAAGGTTTTATTATATTTTTGGTTTCTTAGTGAACAGACACTTTAATCCTTCCTACATTGACCTTCATTATCTTAGGTAAAAAAGGCAATTTACCCAGCTGAGAGTTTTTTAATCAAATGAATGCCCTAAGGGAAAGAACAGTTGTATATATTACAGGCTTCTTTAGCAACAGTCAGATTTTAGTATTGTGATAACTAGGGCTCCTGGGTATCAGAGACAACATATTATTTAAGCCCACAAACTGCAAGGGTCTGAAAGGGCCCGCATTTAGCATCATGTCCCTTAAATGAAAAAGGATATCAGTGCACATAACCCTGAAATGGTGCAGAAAGTTTGGTAGTCATCACTAGGTACTATTTACACTTGCCAATTTCCCATTTAATATTAATAATTTTTGGTGTATACTGTAGAATACTGTTCCCTTAATGACGTCCACAATAGTCTTCACATTCATGTAGTAAGGGTAAAATAAGTTTTTTTTTTTTTTTTAATGTATTGTTTTCCTGCATGAGACCTCTCATCCAGCCACATAGCTATTTAAAAATTTTTAACCACACCTAAGATTAACATTTCAATGCTCTGTTAGAAAAACAATGTCCAGAGATAAATTTATGTGAAGTATAAATAACTGTCACTGTACTGTGATTCTCAAGACCTCTTATAAGAACATGAATCCTTGGGAAGCTCAAATTCTTCAGAAAACCAAAATTCTGCTTATGACTAAATGTACTCTGACATTGACAGTAATGATTTACTGCTTGCTGGATCAAGCCTGTCTTACACAAGAATCCCCAAAGCTTTTTATTCTTTTTTTTTCACTTTTTTTCACTTTCAAGGTCAGAGGTTTGGAAGGAGCACAGGAAAGAGGGTGTTCACAGAATACATTTATTGGATGACTACCATAAAAAAAAACCCCAGACTTAATCACTATTTTCCTGAAGAAGGAGACCAGAAGAGTTGTCAGTGTCCTTTAGATAAGGATTTAGTGCTTAGGACATTCATCCAGTACAAGAGATGTTCTTGGTTTATTTCTCCTCTGTGTGAGGAGACTTAAAACCAGGGTTTCTATTTATGTGCTTTACATTTCAAATACTTAATCAGCCCTTGAAGCTCAATGCAAACTCCAGATGTCCCAGAGGAAAGTCGTAAGCACTAAATTACAGCCCTTGTTCGCTCGCTTTTTCTGTATCCCATTTCATCTTCTCCGACACCGTCCAGAACTGCTTTAGACCAAGTGGAAAAACTGTAGATAATGCAAATATAACTCCTCACATGCTCATTCCTCATTTCTCAGCCTAACCCACTCTTACCTGGCTCCATAGGTCCATCCCCCTGCTCCAGATGAGAAAAACAGCAGGACCCAGGATGTACATGCTCCAGGCTGCACAGTGCTTCAGTACTTGCCTGACTTGTCTTGGGCTAAGAGAGTTTTAGATGATTTGTCTTGCCTAAACTATTTTAGCTTAAACTGTGTCTTGATATTGTAAAAACCCAGCAGTCATTGCCTAAGAAAAGCCTTGTTATGCCAGAGGAGAGTGAGGGAGGCTGTTCTGTACCTTGCAAAGTTTAGCCAGCAGTTAATGAGCAAAAAGCATGTTGTTTTAAGAAAATATATAAAATATCATCCAGACAGCTGCAAGATTGCAGTGGTACAGGCCCCCAAGACCAGTACAGGACTGTGCTTTTGGACACTTGATGACCTGCTGTGTTAACCTATCTCTTTTCCTGAGGAAGGCAGTCTGAACTGGCCTTAAAATTGAGGGAGTCTTTAGAAGGATGAGCCTAATGTCAGAGAGAATAAGATACAGTGAGTTGTCCTGTGTAACAGTTTTAAGAGCTTTATGAATCTCTTATGAATTAATTGAGGCTATGGCTGTTATTTTTACTGTGCCTGGACTAGTATAACTGATTTTATTATCACTAAACTATTAATTAGATTTACAATAAATTATTGCATACCTATACATGGGATGTTTATTTCATATTTTAAAAGATTTTGTTTATAACAAAAAGAATGACTACTGACCAATTTTTTAAAGAAAAAGTTAATGCTTTTGCTGTGGAAGGTTACAAGCTGTAAAGACAAGTAGAAGATGTTAAATTTTCAGTGCACAAAATACCTAATCCAAAAAGGACAAGGTTTAAGACACACCCTGTCCTTACTTTGTCGTTGGCTTTCCAAAGAAAGTTCTTGTTCAATTTTTGACCTTTTACCAGTATACCATTTCTTGTGCTTGTGTTCTTGTGAGAAACCTATTCCAACAGTTGGGCAACTAATATTTAAAAATTTTTGAGCAGCCTTTGTTATGATCTGTTTGTTTTTTTTTAATGGAATGACCTACTGGAAAGCAGTTCATTTAGTAGTTTAGTAGTTCGTTTTGCTAGGTTTTCTTTATTGACCTTTCAATGTCCTAAAAAATAAACATGGTTCCAGAATACCTATTAGCTTCTCTGCTACACAAATAAATGTAATTTAATTACCTCATTTAGTAGTCTAAGATTAAAGGTTGGTGATAATAACTGTCAATATAAAAAGAACATTCAGATACTTAACAAACACGTAAGTTAATTAACTATTACTTCCCTTCTTAAGAATTTACTTCTCAAAATCTGTTACCAGCAGTTAACAGCTGGTACATTAGCTAATGGGGAGAAACATTTCCAAGGACAAAGATAATACCAAAAAAAGGTAGCTAACTTTAGTAGAGGTTATTTTTTTTCAGAAAACTGTTGATAATGTAAAAGGTAGCAATGATTTTGTAAAATCAGGGAATTTTGCAACAAGCAATACTGTAATATATCTATGTAACATCATTTTTAAAAATTCGGTTACAAAGATACAAATAATTGTATTAAAGTTAAGATGGCCTCTTGTTCCAAATGCTACTATATAAATTTATTGCACAATCTTGGGCATTAGTCTGATTCCAATAAGAATATTTATCTGTTTCACACACACAGAAAAAGAGTGTTTTCATGAATGACAAATGGTACTAGTATTAAGGCAGACAGTATCAAAAAGGTGAACTTATTATCAGAGTGTGTTTTATCAAAGGGAAAGTGAAGTAAATTAGAACTTGGTATACTGAATTCACAGTTTGGTTCATCTTAGTGATTATAAGAAAATACATTTTTAAAAATTATTACATGGGAATCTATTTTCAGTGTTAGCATGAAAAAGAGGACGAATGGAAGTAAATGTTAATGTTCTTTTTAAAATCTGTTTGGGATTTTGCTTTTAAATGTCAACACTTTTTTATTTAATAAAACCTGAAAATAGAGCTATTTAAAAAGTTCTAAACATATGACATTAAAGCAATACAATGTAGGGTTTGGTTTGTTTAAGAAAGCATACTTTCATATAAAAAAATAAATAAAACTTCAATTAGCATTTTGCTTCATCTTTTAAAAAGGGGGAAATGTTCAGATGTGAAAAGTTTAAGAAGCAATTTCAAAGTAATCTTATTTTCCCAAAGTGAACAACTACAACTTTTCAGAAAGAATGTCTTGTTTTGTATATTTTTATCTACAAGGTGGAAACAAATAGATGACAATCCCTAGAAGCTTTATGTCAGAATTAAAATATGGTTGCATAATTTTGTTATCTCCAAGAAACCTAGTACAGTTACTACAACCATGGGATTGGCAGTTTGTTTTTGTGAATGTTTGGATTTCCTGGGAATAAAAAAATTAAAAGGACAGCAAAATCTGTTTTATTAACTAATGAATTATTTGATCTGTAAATTTTTGGCTCATATACCTGTATAGCTTGAGATAGAATACCCAAAGAGTTCATATGGACATGAAGTTTGCATTATATAGCACCATACATGTTTTATTTCATAGAATAGAACCATAGAATGGTTTGGGTTGGAAGGGACCTTAAAGATCATCTTGTTCCAACCCCCCTGCCATGGGCAGGGACGCCTTTCTTTAGACCACGTTGTTCAAAGGCCCAATGAGTCTGGCCTTGAACACTTCCAGGGATGGGACATCCACCACTTCTCTAGGCAATCAGTTCCAGTGCCTCACACACCTCACAGTAGGAGAAGAAGAATGTCTTCCTATCATCTAATCTAAATCTACTCTCTCCTTATTCGTTGGAGGGCTAGTTATGGAATGACAGTATGACATTGAACTTTCAGCAGAAATCTTTGTGGTTTACAGTTAAAGTTATTTTAAAAAATTATAATATTTATAATCAATATTATTTAATCAGGCTATACAAATTTTAATTCATAAACTCAAGTGAATGTGATAGGCAGAAAGCTGAGACAAAGACAGCTTGAGACTAAATAACCCAAAAAATCCTTAATAAAGTAAAGAATGGAAAAATTTCCATGATTTAATTTTTTTACCAACACAGTTTTAAAAATCAGTTCTACAATTCTTTTGCAGAATGTCCTGAAACATAATACAGATTTTCAGTATGGCTTTTAAAATATTTTCATGGTGTATCTCCATAATCAAGTATGCTGTTATTTCAACAGTGTGCAAAGAAGAAAAAAAAAAAGCATGAAAGCATTGTGATATTGAGAAAAGGTCTAAGTGACTCAACTTACTCTAGATTTCACAACTGATTTTTTCCAGGTTCTATCTCTGGCTCATTCCTTGACATAAGCAAATTGCTAAGGAATGTTTTAAAAATAAAAGTCTGGATACATTGATTACTTCTAGAAATAAATATAAGATGTTCAATATTAAGTTTGAAAGCAACGAATTAAGTATTTTACCCTGTTCATATCTTAACATATCTGAAAACAGCAGAAATTGTGATAAGCTAAAAAACTTAGGGGAAAGAAGGAGAAGTGGTGAAACATTTGGAGTGATGACATTTGTCATCCCAAATAACTGTTATTTATGATGGAGCCCAGCTTTCTGGGATAACACTTGCCTGCCTGTAGGAATGGTGGAAGAATTTCTTGCTTTGCTTCATGCAATTGGCTTTTGTTTTACCTAATAAACTGTCTTTATCTGAACCCACAAATTTTCTTACTTTTACCGTTCTGGTTTTCTCCCCATCCCACCATGGAGAGTGAGTAATCGGCCATGTGAGGCTGAGCTGCCTACTGGGGTTAAATGATGACATTCTCTCTCTTTGGGAGAGCAAAGTACTTGCAGAGATTATTTTCTATAGAATTGATGTAGACAAAACAGAAGAAAGATAAATGCAGTATTAATAGATCTACAGGATACAAAGGCAAATACTTCTTAGGAAGAGATTTGTTACTGTGTAAAACACACCAAGTTACCAATTGCTTTACTCTTCAGTGATGAAAAATCAGAGACACAATCCCAAGGTCAGTATTCCATAAACAACATCACTGACAATTTAACAGAGTGCAGTGACTCCTCCTAGCTCCATTGACTGTTAGTAAAAGATTCTAATTTCCCTTCCGAGATAATTAGGAAGATAATTTCATATTTCATTGAAATTAAATTGGAGACTATGTGAAAAGACCTGAGAATAAGTAAGTCTGTTTTATTGGGGTTTATCTTTATAATGGAATTTTTTTATCTGTTCTCACTCAGTAGTAATATAATGAACTTGTATTAGCTGTTACCATCTTGGAATCTTGTACTAGAGGATCTGTGTATATGAGTTCGTCTATATGTGCAAATGAAAACAAAAGAAAAAGATAAAAGTTATTTTTTCAAGAATGGCAAATTAAGAGTTTGAACTCCAAATGGTAATCTTCACTGGGCTAGTTGTTAATTCCTTGACAATATAGTCTTATGGGTAATAATAATACAATTTAGTCCTATTTTCTGTAAATTTTCTAATTTTTTCCCTGGATATCTATATCACTTTTGGCAACAAAATTTCAGTGATTACTTGGGACCAAATAAATATCCTTTGCACAGATGAAATCAGCATTGTTTTATTTGTTTTCAAACTACTAGTAGTGCAGAGCTTTACCTAAGTATTTTGAGTTTTTATTTTGAATTTAGTGCTTTGAATGGACCATTTCAGGGATAGAGCTGAACAATTTAACACAGGTTACAGGCTTTGGGTAGTTTAGCTGCAATATTTCACTCCAATGTGCAAAAAAATGCCCGGTTATAACTGAGGTTTAGTGTTGTTTGTTTTCTTTAACATCTACATTTTCCATCTCCATCTTCCCTGTTTTACCTCAGTAAATGCAATGTATCTGTGGGTTAAATCTTTGACCTTTATTCCAGTTAGCAAAGCCTACCTCTATCTCAATATAGATTAAAATTATATCGGTCTCATCCTTCACTCTTGTCCTGCTTTCTCTTATATCAAAATCAAAAAATCACGGAATCACAGGTCAGGTTGGAAGGGACCGCAGCGGTCCAACCTCCATGCTCAAGCAGGGTCATCCTAGAGCGCATGGCATGGGATTGTGTCCAGACTGGCACAGCAAACTTCAGAAAGAAATGTTGGCTTTGGCTCAGCTGAAAACTTGAGACTTAGTGAGCTTTTTTAACACCTTGCCTTTTGCTCACTCCCTTTTTTTTTTTTTTTTTTAATATAGCAGTCATGGCTAATGAGTTTGAAGAAAAAAAATAGAAAATGTCTGATAAAAGACATGCTCAAACTCATTTGTTTCCATAGCTGAAAAAAATATTTGAATTAAATTGTAAATATATTTATTTAAAGAGTAATTATTTAATAACCACATAACCTGACAAATCACATGACTTCAATGTTTTTGCATTATTTAGAATAAATATATTTTCTCTGATATCATATATAGATATGATCTTTCTGATTTAATTTTCCTTTGAAAGAAATAGAAAACAGTTCTTGATATACATAAGCCCCAATGTATTTGCTGGTTTACCTAAATGCCTGACTAAAAATTAATCTGGAACGTAATTCCCAGGTGATCAATGCCAAATATGAGCAAATTGAAATGTAAATTTGTAGAAATTTATTGATGTTTTCTTTTTTTTTTCCTTTCTTTTTTCTTTCCCAGTCAATCCTATGATTTATTCATGTCAAAATGCAAACACTTTATTCTCTTTTCAAACTGTTAAGTTTTCAGAATGTATCTTGTATTACATTTGAAGAATTGTGACTATTGTTGTAACAGGAGAAGAATTTTGTAATTTTTTTGAAAATCACAAAATCCTTTCTAAACAGAAATTAATTATATCCATCCTGTGAGATCAGTGAGATGTTGGGGTCTGTTTACGCAGCATGGTGTAGAACTAAGCAGCTATGTCTTGATATGCACAAACAGGTTGAGATGAATATCACTTTATCCAAGGATTATGTTGCTATTACTTGTAATGTAAGAACACCGCTGAAGTTGGAGAATGAATTTTAAATAGAAGTGATCCAGTTGGAATTTATGGTCACACAAAAAAATTAATTTGTTTTCTACTTCAGAAAGTGAAAAATTGACACCTTTAATGAGAAACGGTCATCAGGATGTCTTTCACACTTCTACCAAAGACAGGAGTAAAGTTATACATAGATACATATCGTGGTAATAATTCACATTAAGAGAGGTACATTGAATATTGTGTTCAGTTTTGGAGCCCTCATTGCAAGAAAAACATTAAGGTGCTGGAGTGAGCCCAGAGAAAGGTGACAAAGCTAACAAAGTGTCTAGAGAAAAGTTTTATGAGGAGCAGGTTAGGGAGCTGGAGTTATTTATCCTGGAGAAAAGATGATGAAAAGAAGGGAAGACCTCATTGGTCTTTACAAATAGTTGAAAGGAGGTTATAGTAAGGTAGGAGGTTGGTCTCTTTTTCCAGGTGAGATGAGATGAAATGAGATTAGATGAGAAGAAATGGCCTCAAGTTGTGCCAGGTTTAGCTTGATATATTAAGAAAAATTCTTCACTGAAAGGGTGGTGAAGCATTGTAACAGGCTGTCCAGAGAAATGGTGAAATAAACAACCCTGAAAGCGTTCAAAAGACATACAGATGTGGTGCTTAAAGACATGGCTTAGTGGCAGACCAGACAGTGCTAAGTTTATGGTTTGATTTGATGAACTTAAAGGTCTTTTCCAATCTAAATTATTCTGTTATTTCCTTTTCTGGGCCACTCTGAAACTGGAAAATTGCAAACATGAAGGTCTAATTGAAAAACATGCATTTTTCAGAAAGGAAAAAGACACTCATTCCTTAATTACATACCCTATATGCTTTTTCAGGGTTTTGGTTTGGTTTTTTTTTGTTTTTTTTTTTTTGGGGGGGGGTGGGGAGTGGTTCATTGTTTTTTTAGTTTGCTTTGCTTTGCTTTGATTTGGTTGGGGTTTTTTTGTTTTGTTCTTTTTAAATGAGAATTGTTTTACCATGTCATGTCTGGGCATTCCTCAAACTGTTTAGAGATGTGATTTCATCATCTGAGAGCAGAAAAATGTTCTGACTCTCATATTTCTTGGTTTATCAGAAAAAGTAATACAGTGTTATTATCAGTATTTTTTTCAGGTTTAGCTTTTATGAAGTTTATATATAATTTGACCATGTTTATGTGTATCTCAATGAAAAATATAAGAATACCTTCTCTTCTAAGTATGAATGGGGACAAGGTCAATGCAATCACCGCTGATAGCTCTTTGCAGTTTTTCACTTTACCAGTACTATGTAGAATTTTACAAATAGTAATATTTTTCCAATTTAGAAACTATTTCAGTATTTCAAAGCACAGTGGAATATGTAAATTTTATTACTTCTACATAAGTTATGTTTACACTTTATCTTCTCTAATTCCTAACAGGAGAGAAATTGCTATAAAATAAGAATAATAGAAAACATTAACTCATAAATATTACATTTTATTCTTCTCACTGCTATAAAAAAAGAGAGAGTTGCAAAGTTATTTCATTACATAAATACAGAAATAGTACAAAATAATAATCAGTATGATGGTTCTGAAGTTAACAACGTAATTTTAAACTGTCAGAAAAAAATGCCTTGTTTATTCTCCAGCAACAATCAAAGTATTTAATATCAACTACAGTATACTAATATGAGACTAAAAATGGTAACACCATTTTAATAGAATATTTTTGAGATTGTGCTTTCTGAATGCACTAAGGACTCTGAAAAATAGAAGTTTATAAGGATACCTAAATAGTATACACTGATACACACCTTACAGAATCAGTTAGTACAATAGCATGACATTTCTTTCAGAAAAAGTTAGAAGATAGACAAGGTAACATTAATTTTAATATAGAATTCCAAGTAAAAATTATTGAGGAAAATGTTTAGGACTTCATATCTGAGATAGGGGAATACAACTGTTAAACATGTCTTAAAAACGTTGTCTGTATCATTTCAATTCTGTGGTTTTCTCAGAAGTATTGAAATAATTGCTCTAACATTTTCAATTCTTTCTGGTTTTTTGCTTCAATTTAAACATAACTTTTACTTCTTAACTCTTGTTTTGGTCTCTATTTTTCTCATTACATTAATTTACCTTGCTTTTATTTTTGAGATCAGTCACGCTAGTTTTTACCACTACCACTACCATGAATATATGACTAAGTGTCCTGAACTAGATATTTTAAAAGTATTAAATTCTATGATTATTTATTTTTAAAGTTAGCAATGGTGTGGAAATTTATTTATGTCATTCTAAAGCATACATATAATTAATTTGGTACACTGCAATTAGCTGTGTAGGAGTGCAGTGTCACTTGTCCCATTCAATGTTTGCAAGCTTAAGAATATCAAGGAGTTTTTGACTACTACAAAAGGTTTTAAGCACCCTTTACCATAATATTTGAGCCTTTCCCCCTGCCTTAAGTATAAATGTTTATTATTGGTGTCAATGGTGACATCTACACCTGCTTTCTAATCACCAGGCTGAAGACACAAGTCCATTTCATATCTCCCAGTGGGAGCTCCTGGCCTTCGAGGCACCTCACAGTCAGATAAAAGTGCTGAGACCTGTCACTTTCTCAGGACTCATGTGTGTTAGAGGACAGCTTGTATCCTTGCTAACTGAAGAAACAAGAGCTTGGCTGGTTGGCTCATTTTCTTTTGTAGCTAAAAATCTATGCATCTAAAATAATTTCAAATTCATGGGTTTACCTTGACTTTGAATTTTCATTACTTTTTCTTTTAACAGTTACAAAACCATAGATTTTTCTATTTCCTGCCTTGTGTTCTTTAATTTCTAATCTGTGTGGAACAGGCCACTCATTCTCACTGTAAGACAAAACCCAAAACCTACATAGTACTGACAAGTGCAAGACCTACATGTTTGCACCTTGTTAGTTGAAAAGTGCAGAGACTGAGAGAGGTTGGTCAGTGTGTCCTGTTTGATCCCATGGTAACACCCATGGCTAGGTTTTTGTTTGTACTACAATAATTTGGAAGAAGCTTCAATCTTTCAGTGAAAACTCTTTTTTATTGTTTCCTCCTCTCTGCATTGTAAATTAGTACTTATTGGCATGCAGTGGGAAAACCTCACTTCCTATATTATATGGATTGAATAAAAACCTGTTGTTTCTAAGAGTGTTTAGTAACTGATGTTCTACAAGAGACAAAAAACAATACTTCTTATAATAGAAAAGTAATAGAAAAAGAATTCATGCAAACAAAAGGGTATCTATGGGTGTAGAATTAGTACTTAGAAGCAGCCAATCTTTCAGCACCTTCTGATACTACGTGCAGTAGGATGAGGCCAAAGTGTCTTGTTTCATCCACTGATTTCACAGTCATTATGAGGTTCTTCAAATCCTTGTCCTAGGCAACATTTTGTCATTGTCATAAGACGTAATCTTGGCCAGTTTGCTGTGTTTCTGATTCCCTTCACAGTCTTCTGAGGTTTTTTAAATTAATATTATTTATTTATTTATTTATTTATTTATTTATTTATTTATTTATTTATTTCAGTGACTGCAAGGACGTCAACAAAAATAATTTTCTCATGTCTTTCCATAGTTCTAGGTAGTAATTGTTGTGTAATATTGTGTAAAATATATATCTTCCCAGATAAGAGAAGATAATTAGAACTTCAGGGGTCTATATATTTTTTCTATTTGTTTATTAGATGTTTTAAAACAGCATAGTGAAAGCAAAACAACAGTTAAGCAATCTTAAATCCCTAGATCAGTTGAAACCAGTAGCATTTATGTCTTCTTTCTTCCTACAATCCCCTTTTTTTTTTTTTTTTTTTTCACAAAAAAGATGGGAAAGTTTCTTTG
>VZRN01006111.1:408297-431586 GCA_013397935.1 Dasyornis broadbenti
TGTTGTCTCCACAAAAATGATGGAGAAGTTCCTCTGGGAAATAATGTAAAGCCTAGTCATTACAGTTAAGTGGGTAAAGATTATTACCATAATAGATAAATGGGCAAAGATTTCCAATTTTCTCTGTGAGTTATGTAATTGCTGGCCAATTCATACCCATACTTTTTCATGTTTTCAGTGCAAATTAGCTGACCTTCGGGTGGTCTACTTAAATTTGTTTCATATCAGAGCTAGAGGAAAGAATACAAAAACCCTCATCCACCCATCTCCTCAGAATAAATATTTCTAAATACATGGGAAGACAAAAAAATCTGTGTTGGTACAGTTGGTAAGAATCCAGTTTATAAGAAAAGGAAGAAATTAGTCATATGAAACACTGTAGTAAGGGCCGGATAAGACTGAAACTTGAACATCGTCTTTTGTGGAGATTCACACAAGTAGTCTAATCATTGCATCATAAACTTGCACAGGTTGAGATGTTAAATGCAACCTAATCTGAGAAGTCCTAGTTTCATAGGACTGGAAAGCATACAGAAAAGGCTGTGTAAGAACTTAGAATAATTGTACAAGTCTTATTTTGCAGTTAATGTGTTCTATTTTATTTCGTTTTTGTTTAGTAACATAAAAATGTGCAACACGCTGTGGATTATTGCATTGTTCATTGTCATTTTGCTGCCTTTCTGCACTTTTTAAGTCTTCTTCTGAACTTCATTCTTGACACTAAGGAGAGATCTGAAACCTGGATGCATATTATCTTTGGGTTCTCTCACATAGGAAACAATTGATATGAGATAACAACTTTAGAATTAGGTCCTTAGTATCTGTCAAATGACATTATACTAAGGATTACATGCAAGGTAAAAGCACTTGACATAAATACTTAATCAAGAATTAGAGCCTTGACAAAGTTTACTGTGTTCCTAGAAATTTATTCTAGTTCACAAAATAGAAGGATCATCCTTCAGTGGCTTAAAACGTTTGAATTCCCTTAAGAGTGACTACCAGAAATTCCCTGGTTTTGGCTCTCTCCATACCTTAGCAGAAATTATTAAATTTTACATATTGCTTATTGCATACTATTTCATAAGATACGTGTCAAAGGCTGTTGCAAATGCTCAAAGTGCTAGGTTCTAGCCTTCTCCTTATATATTTTAGAGGTTTTCTGAAAGGTTACCTCACTGATTCAATTCTAAACCTGCTTATCCCAGAGACCTGGCTAGCCACCCAGGTTTCAGAATTTCCCTTCTTATGGAACCAGGTTTGAAACATAGGAAAACACATATGGACTTCCTAATATACTTATAACTATTTAATTTAACTCTTCAATTTTAACTGTCTTAACTATTTACCTGTTTTTCTAATATGCTTTTCTATATCCCATATATACAATTGTTGCAATGGAAGTTCCATTTAAACACCAATAAAAGTGTCCAAGTCAGTTTTTTTTTAACAAAATGCAGTTCATACTACAAAAATATAACACTGAAATGGTCATTATTGCCTAAAAACATCATCCTTTGAATGACAGACAATAGTGTACAATTTCAATATTAATATATTTTATTATATATACTTGATCTTCTCTCTGTTTTTCATTAAGCTTCCAAAAGTGATAATGTTCCTTTTGTAGCCCTGTTGGCCTAATGAACTATAGAGACTGTGGATTCCTGTCTTCTTTGGAACATATAGATTTTGGGGGTTTTTTAACAAGAATATGGAGTATTCTCCTCGTCCAATCAGGCAAGAGACAGCATGCTCAAGTGAGTAAATCTAAGGTTTATTGTGGCTCCAGTGACCACTGTTAAGCTCTTGTCTGATATTAAACAGATTTAGTCAGGCATCTCCCCTAGGAGGCTCACTTACCAGTTACATCAAGAAATTTTTTTCCACACACTCTGGGAACCTCCTAGACTTCATCATCTCTACTGTGTTGTATTTCCAACAGGCATCCAGCAAATTTAAGACTCCCATGAGTTGGGAGTTGGCAATGGTGAGAAATCTGCCAGGCTCCTGTTCATTTACCTGCTCATCCTGGCGAGGAGGTCTGTAACAGACAGCGACTGGGACATCTACCCTGCTGTCCTTCCCCCTATCTTCATCCATAGGCACTCAACCTTGTTGTCATTATCGTCGTCATCACCATCGATTTCAATGCAATCAATGCCACTTTAAATTGCAGTTTTCTTTAATAGTGATATTTTCCCCATCTTCATGAATATTCAGATTTCATCTCTCAGTGTGTTCTGGTATATTAAGGCGTTTTGGCCAACAAATATTTCCAGAAAAGTGAAAAGTCACAACAGTCACTCACATTCAAAACAAGCACACAACTAACACTCTGAACTTGATTTGTTTTGAGGCTGAAGATCATGCAAAGAAGGAAAATTTATACTATGGCAACGACCACATGAATCTTGACGTGTGCATGCATGTCTTCTAAAAATTATATACTGTGCAAACTCTGCACTATAAGAAGAGCTACGAGATAACCTTACAATGCCGAAGTCTACCTTTCTCATCTCTTGGGGCATTATTTCCCAAGGAAATTATTACATAGAGAATGTATGTTCATAAGTTTCTAAATTCATTTATCCAGATTTTCATACGAGTACAATGTAATAAATTTCACAATGCCAGATTACTTCTTAAAGCAATTTTTATGTGATTAACTTATAATGGTGTTTAAATTTTTAATTGCTAATTAGAGAGTCTTAGGTAGATATAAAATATAAGGACATAAATTGTTTGGCTGAATAAAATCACCTGCAGATATTTTTCTACATTTGTTCATTAACAAATTAGGAAACACATTTAAATCAAGATTCCAGTAAAACTTGCAACTCCTCCTTCTCAGTATAGGAAACTTATTATTGTCAGCAGTGAAATGTATCACCCAATCTGTTATTGGTTGTGAAAACATATTTTATTGATATTGTTTATTGATACATATAGACAAACCACACACAGTCTCATGGCAATACACCTATGTTACTCTCTGCAAATAGAGAAAACTGACTAAAAGGAAAGACATTCAGTAATCCAGGCACAGAAACCAATACTAAGCAGTAATTGGAAATGATGTGTTTGCTTGGAAACTGCTGAGAATACTGCTTTGTTTCAACTGAAGAGAAAAATAAAGCGGGCAGTAAAATAGCAAAACTTTTTCTTCTTAGTCGCAACTGATCTCAGTTTGAAGAAACAGCAACAGAGAACACTAAATACGGTTCTTCAGCTTCCAAAATATCTCCCACAAATATTAGAAGACATCCAAGATTAGCTAGATAACGTTAGACAATTCAGAAGGAGTTATTAGGTTATGGGTGCTAGATTTAAACTCAGATTAACAGTAATGAAATATGCCTACTAAGAATGATGGCCCTTTCAGAAAAGAGTACATCTAATCAAGTGTGTTATGCACCATTGAGTTTTTGTTCAAGGGGCTTGCTGTTTAATAGCTGTTTGGTGGCATTTGGAACTGGATGCAGTTATTAAACAACGTAAAAAGCTAATTTGTTTCTTGGCAGGAGGAGTTAGCCCTTTTGCTCTCACTCAAATTCAAATAAAATGACCCTCAAGTAAAATAACTGCAGAGAAGGAAGCGATACGCATGTGATAATGAAGAAACTGACAGCCTATTATTTGCAATCCTGCAATCTTCTGTTGGAAAATTAAATTGAAAAGAAATGTAGATGTATTTCCAAGTACTCTGAATCTGAAAATACTCAGAACAAACTATGGAGAATGGAGACAAAATCAAGACTATTTTCTGTAAAAAAGGTTTTGTTTTGGTTATTTTTCATTTGTCTAATGAGTATATACTTCTTTATAGCTCATAATAATATAGTACGTAATAAGATATTACAGCAGCATATAAACTATAGTGTGGCAAGATGTCCCTGGCCTGGCACCTTTATTCAAGGCATCCCCCCTGCCCTCCCCCCAAAATTAGGTTTTAGGATGATATAAGAACAGTATTCAGAACAAGAATGCAACTGTTTCTTTAATTAATCCTTTCAACAATTAAGAGATTTATTTTAATTTTTACTTGGTTTCACAATATTGGGGTAAGAGTCCAACATCTAGATGCAATAAAATCAATAAAACAATTAGCTTTTGCTAGACATTCAGAAATAATGGAATCATTCCCAGTAGCTTCTTTATAAAATAGCAACAAAAATATAATTACTACAGACACCTATGGAAATCTGATCACTTATACTCAAAGGTGGTCTACAAAGACAATTAAGAAATTTTGGGTAGGCATTCCATAACTGCCACACCCAGTCATTTATTGCATCCATTTTAGGGACACTTGAAATTCATCTAACCAAACAGGTACAGATAAAGCAAATACACATCATTCTAATGTGGATGTGAGCCCACAGTGCCCATTCATCTACATTATTTTTAAAAAAATTAAAATGCCTAGCTCAGATTTTGCTATTCACATTCTGTTAGTTGACTTCCAGCCACAATGATTGAGTACATCTGATCCTGCTGTGGGCCAGGTCAAAGATGGACAGTTTAAAATTCCTCTGAAAACTCTCACATTTGATTTTGGGTTTTGAAATACATGAAGAAAATTCATAGAATACTAAA
This sequence comes from Dasyornis broadbenti, assembly GCA_013397935.1. NCBI lineage: Eukaryota > Metazoa > Chordata > Aves > Passeriformes > Dasyornithidae > Dasyornis > Dasyornis broadbenti. The sequence continues at coordinate 412,897 of VZRN01006111.1, forward strand.
TCTGTTTTTCTAATTGTGTATTTAACTAAAGTGGGTCCATCTGATCTCCCTGTGTATGCCAGTCAGCTTAAAGCCCATACTGACAGGATCAGTCTGGCTTTATTGTAGATCACCTGAGAGTACAGAACTGAAATTGTGTGGAAGGGTTTAGGGCTCTACTGTTGTGTGAATGTGGATGGCTATATAAGCTTCAGCTCAATTCGGAACAAGCTAATCATCCAGCCACTGAAGTTTGCCCTTTCTTTCTATGGATATATTTGCAAACTAAACAGGACAGATTGCTTTTAGCACTGGTATGAAATTTTCATACTGTTAAATTATTAGCATTGCCCTTGATCCAGTTTTAGTCTGCCCCAACTTGTGGTCTTAAACAAATGCTCAGGTAAGAGAAAATTTACATGCAACTGAGATTATTCTCAGTAGATAAGTTGGTTACGGCCATGCTATTTGATCAAAATAGATACAAGCTGTGCCCTGCAACTTACTTTTAAAGTCAGATGACCATTTCTAATCTGTTTTGTTTACTAGTATAGGTGTATTCTCTATGAATATGATAGTCCCTGGTTCATTTTGCACCCTCTCAACTGCTACTCTCAAAAGGCAGTATGGACAAGACTGCATCGATTTATACTCCATCCTGTGTAGTCCTCTAACACTATTCCAGGAAGCACTGGGCTATGGCTCAGCTGGCCCTCCCTGCAGACTCTCCAGACTATGTTCCCACAGCCATGCTTACTTGTGTCCTGAAGGAAGCTCACAGCCAAGGACCATGGAGACATTCAGACTTGGCCTCAGAGTTAGAGGATAGTTACAGGCTCTGTTTTATATAACTGTCCTTTCAAGTTCAGTTATCGTTTTTCTACACTGAATTGTGTTGCTTCAAAGGTGTGGACTGCCACCTCAGTATGCTTGTCAATTATGTGATTGTGGTGAGAATCATAAAGAACTTGAGTCAGTGCTTCTTTTTCCCCATATTTCAAGATTCATGTTTTAACTTTACTTTTCCTCTGAAACTTCAATGAGCACTCAAAATATCAAGATTACACAAAATTAAAGGTTTCAGAAAAATTCTATTCAATAATATCCTTAATTTCCATCTGATTTTTTTAGAATTAAAAAAAAAAAATAGAATTAGACAGGGAATGTTTCCATCTTGAAGGAGTTGCACGGAGAAATTTCATGCATCCATTTCCTTTCATGTGTCAAACACTTTAGTCACACTATGTCTAAGACTACTATGATATTATGCATGTATTCTCATTTGCATAAATCCTTATAAAACCATATGGGAAAAAAATACAGTATGATAACCTACTACTGTTATTAGCTTAGTTGATAGGATTTACAGCATGGTAGTTTCTTCCCAAGTGTTTTAATGGATGTGTCCAAATAAAATTCTAAGTCTGAGATAGATGTGGCACAAAGGTGGTGATTAGACAAGATGGCTTTTAGCAATCACCAATTAAGTGCTGATAACAAAAAATGCCAGAACTGCAGACTCACAAAGGTCTGAATTGCCATCAATGACTCAGATGTTTTTTAATGAAAAACTGACATTGAGGAAACCTGTTGAAGAACAAGTGGTTATGGGATTTAAAAGCATTATTTTAGAAGCAGATATCAGAAAGTACAGGCTACTTGTAATGACACTTAAAGCAACCCATGTACATAAGGAAAACCAAGCACACAATAACATCCCTTCTATAGCACAAAATCATTTCACATATAGCCTATTCTTAATTTTCTCACTCCTTTTCAGTTTTGTATAATGCTTTGAGAAAATCTTTGGAATTGTAAGACTAAAGGGGTAGAATAGTAAATGGTTTAGATTTTTTAATTGTACTATTCTTATGGGAAACAATTTCTGTCACTATAAATTATTTGCCTCACAAGCTATACATCTAAGATTTCCCATACAATAAAGTATGTCATTTCTAAACATATCACTTCCATTTCAATACATAAAGGAATTCAACACAATTAACTCAGAGAAAACTTTTCTCACATTTTCAGCAAACTTTTGTTGAAATATATTTTATAATTTTCTCCAGAATTTCAATCTTTCTCTTCTTTATGAATCACCAGCAGTGAATAAGCAATTTTGGCCACTTCAGATTCTAAGGAATATGAAATTTGGTATCACTTTGCATAGAAAATCTGTTCTTTTTTAAAACATGAAACACTTTTCAAATAGTTTCAAATTCCTGAAGGAAGTAATATCAATAGGAAATCCTCTGAATGGTTTAGAATACTTAAAATAATGAATTCCTTTCATAATTATTTTAAAATATTAAGAGAGACTTTGGCAGTGAAATGTTTGTCATACTGCTATTTATCACAACAAATGAAGCCAAATTTACAGAAAATCAAATATAATCCTATTATTCTCATCAACCTGATGTTTTCTGTAGTGTCTACCTTAATTTTATTTTAACACTGTTCTGTGAATCTACATAATGTATTAATTAAGGTGTTAAGTGGGTTAGGTAATTTTAAGGTTCTGATATGTTTAGTAGGAATTCAATGTCGGCAAAATGCAAAAGAATTTCTAATAATTTTTAACTGTCAGTTCAAATATTTTTATATTTAGGGATGTTTCTGCCAAAGTACAGATTCAAATGCAAGAGAATATATTATCTGATAAAAGTCACATTCATTTAGCAGATTACTTGAAGAAGAAATTCGGCACCAGATATTAATGCTGAACTCTGGGTGCACTCAGCAGTCACCCTCTTAGGGATTTGATCCAATGTTTATCCCCATAAATGAAATAAATAAATGAGCTTTCTGACGAACTTAATTAGAATCCACCTGGGAAGAGAGAATTTTTTTCCTCTAAAACATAATATGCCAGGATTTTATATCAGGTGGCAGCTAATAACACTCCCAGTTATAAAATACTGGTCCTGAATCTGCTTCAGTCTGAGTTGTATTTTCATACCAAGCACAGTCCAGTAGCAATCCTATTATAACTATATTTTTCTTTTCTAGGTCATGCCCAAAATTAACCACAGCCATGGCATCTTAGGATGCCGACACTGAATCCCATACACACAGTATTTAACTGTCAGCTCACTGTCAGGATCATTTTGTACTGTCCTGGAGATTGCTCTTCAAAATAAATGTGCCACAGAAAAGCCCACTCCTCAGCATTGTGGGTGGAAACCAACTTGTTGTCTTTCGGGCTTGGGCTAAGGACCAATCCCTCCTTTTTTCAGCAATACCATCACAACTCTAGGATTCTGCTGTCTCTGAGATATACACAGTGTCATGGTATTTCAATACATATCTCCCACACCCTAAGGGAAGGCTCAAAAGTATTTCTTTCACTTGGCTTTGTATCATCAGCAATTTTCATTTTATAGAGAGAGTTGAAAATAGGATTTTTTCTGTTGGCAAGTTACAGGCAGAATCCAGACTGAAGAATACAAAGATGTTGGAACACAGTACAAAGTCTAGGTGAACTAGGTCAAGACACTTAGATTTTTTTGTCATCAGGTCTACAGTAATTTCCTGTTCCTTTCTGAATAAAATATCTTTTATTTTTCCAAATGTAAAGTTATTGATATTTCGTTTGTTTGTCAAGATAAGTCTGACTATCTTATTAATGATGCATTCCACAAGTATTCTCTTTTCAATTTCTCCTGAACTAAGGTGAAACTGTTAGTAAAGTAAAAGACCATATTTTTTTAAAAAAAGTCTTTGAATCTTCAATCTGACAGTTTTGACAGTCCTATTATCAGCATTTAAGTGCTGATTGCTAGAAGTCAAAATACTTGCTTTAGAATAATGTAGAATAAGTAATAATAGAAGCCAGGAATACATGGAATGCTGTTTTAAATAAGTCAGCAGACTTCAAGGGCACCTACAAAGTTGTTGCTACTAGATTAATTTTTCCTCTGAAAAGTACTTCACACCTATTCACCAGTCTTGTGATGACATGTCTTATTTTATTACTGTTTTCTTTCCAAATTAGTTTTGCCCTCATATCTGCTTCCCTTTTGTTCCAATGACATCATGTTGGATATTGATTAATAAAAGCCACTAGGGAATTTAAATTCTAAACAAAGGAAATGTTTGTGGGTGCTTTTGCTAAGACAAAATGTTAAACTGTTTTAAGTTTTTTCAGACTCAAGGGGTAAATCTAAATAATGTGCTCCATTTTAGGTGACTTTAGTCATGTAATAGATGCCCTATCACTGTAGTTAAATGTTTTCAAATTCTAGATAGAAACAATATACTTGAAGATTTCACTTTCAGTCCGTATTCATGGTGGTGAATATTGCTAAAATAGAATAGACCAATAGATGTTGGCTGGAATAATGATAAATCTTTCCTCAGGAATGTTTTAGAAAAGACAACATTGCATGATTCTGTGAACAATTAGGTAGGATAGGCATATAGTATTACAGATTTTAATTTCTACTGCATAAACATAATTTCTATTGTATCTATCCTGTAGTTTAAAAGATGCCTGTGAAACTCATTACTCCTGGAAGAGACTTTTTAACAGGAAAAAATAATGACTTGTACAATCAGCACTCACTTTTGTACATTCCTATGTATCACCCTCCTTTAAAATAGTGAAAACAAGTAAACTGAACATTTTACAATTTTTTTTTTTTTTTTTTTGCTGTATACGGTGTTTTGCAACTTCTGGAAAGCTGTTTCAGGGAGCTGTCAATCTCAGAGTGCTCTACTTTCACACAGACTGAGTAGAAAAGCTATATCCACAGAAGGAGAAGATACTAGTAATGTATGTAAAAGACTCTGAGAGGCACCATGGGCAAAGTTCTCAGACATTATCAAGATAATTCTGACTCTGCTACAGAAAAGGGTATTACATATTTTCAGTTATTTGTTTTTCTTTGTTGTTCAGTGGTTACCCCTGAGCAAGTGCAGTGATACAGACGTGTATTTTTATAACAGAGCATGTTATTTTACTTACAATTTTTTTCCTTTAGTAAAACTCCTCTAGTGTCAGTATAGTATCACATTACATTCATTTCATCTTAACTGATATTTGTAATGAAAAATTATTTGAGATTTCCTTAATATATGAGCTCATTGTGTCATTTTTTTGGAAAGGAATATATTTCCTGCTCTTCCATTTAAAAATAAAATAGGAAGAACTGGCAATACAAAACTCTGTTATGTCTATTGAAAGAACAGAAAGAAATAAGTACAACACTTTAATGTCATGATTTTTCTTTCCAGACCCCTTCTTCCTCCATGCAATCAAACATGTTAAGCAAAACCACCTCCGTGCAGCATAGGTGTCCTAAACGAACAAACATAGGGGTGAAAGGATTCTTGTCTTTATTCATATACTGCAGTTCAAATTAATTATTCAAGATTTAATTTTGGGTTGTCCAATAACCTAATCACGGTGCTCCCTTCTGATTTGTTGGGTTAGGAGTACGCAAGCTTAGAGCAGCGTAACAGATGTCCTGGCTTTGTGTGCAAGAGCCTATCCACCATATATTTCTAACAGCGTCAAGAAAATCTGCAGGGAAATGTCCAGGCCATATGTTTGATGTTGCATATCAGGCCAGAACTGACCTAGCTAGATAGAAATGTTCAAGCCAAGAGCCTTAGCAATGTCCTTATCATTTGCTTTACTCGCTCCATAATCAGTATACAATAAGCACACTAGAGGATTGCGAGCTGATGTCTTTCACATGTGAGAGGCAGTAATAGCTCTCATTACATCTGCCACTGCAACTAAAAATGCAGATTCAGCTGACAAACGATCTACATTTGGGTGAAGGATGGAAAGCAAGTTGGTGGATCAGACATTAAAAATACTACAGACCTTCATTTTGTTACTCCATCTTTCCACAAGTGCTGACCTAAATTCAGCGAAACGCCCTTGCAGAGAATCATAAAACACAAGTCATGCCTATATATTCCTATGCCTATATAAGACATTCAAAAGCATTGAATGTCTTAAAATATACCAAAGATCAAAGACAAATGGACCTTCTGCAGAAATTCAACAGCAGTGTAATAGGTGGGCAGTGATAGCTGCTAGTGGACGAAGGACCTTCTGGTAGAAGAGACTAAGAATACAGGTACAACTGGAAAAAACAAGCCCCTCTAGAAGGTTTTCAAAACCTTAAAATGTAAATTAAGGTCACTGCAGGAATGGCAAATTAACTAGATGGTCAATTGCTAGAGGAAAGACTATAAAATTATTTTGCTCATATACTAAGAAATAGTTATTATTACCCCTCATTTATTTACACCTTTGTTAGGGTTTTTTATACCCCTTGAATAAAAGCATTATTTATTAAACTTTAATTCATGTCTGCACATGTAAGACTTAGCTATTTGAGTTCCTAAAGCTTAATACAATTGTCCCAGGTCTGTTTGAGCTGGTGTTTTAGAAGCAAGCCCTTAAATATTATTTCAGCTTTTGTTGCTGCCTGTCAGTTCTTGCCAGGAGGATTACACAATCTTTTTTAAAAAAAGAATTATATCAAAATACAAAATGAATCCAATTATCAGATTGATAATATTCTCTCTAAATTAATCCTTCGGCTCCATAGGACAAATTCAGACTGTGTTAGTTCTGCTTAGCTATCTCAGATTAAAAAGTATTTTCTACTCAGTGGCATTTGATATAGGAAAGTTCCAACCATGTAGCAGATGCAACGTAAACAAAGTCACTTGCAGGTTAAAGTGAATGTTGATACTATGGCTTAAATGTAGCCTGCCTGAATTATAGGTTGATTAGGGTTAGAAAATAATCTGATTCCCTATACTGTACTTTCCTACTAAGGACTTAATATAGGTTTTAATTAAATGAAAAATATAAATTAAAGAAATAGTCAGTGGGTACAGATTAATAAATATCTGCTGCTAAACACACAGAGGCATTATTGTATATAAATGTTGAACATCATTTAACAATTCCTGTTGAAATATCTTAAATGTTTAAAAAAACTCTGTTCTGAATAGTGGTCACGGAACAGAGAATTTCAGCCTAGTTGAGAGTTGATAACGTAGAATTTAAGTTAATGATTTTTAAGATTCCAGGATCAAATGTTGAAGAATCTCTTGATGGGTTATAGGTTACCTACTTGTGAGTATGTAACCATAGATGTTGCTGAAGCCATCAAAGACTTTTAACAATGCAGAAAAATCACAAATCTCTGTATCAGGTATGGTGATTTTAAGAAGTTAGAGAGTAGAAATCACTACAAAAAAGAAAAATAAAAAAACCCCAACAACAACAGCAACAACAACAAAATCCAGGACGCAAAAGTGGTTTTTAATAAGAAATTGAATTTCTTTTGCATCTTTTAAGATGATAGTTTCATTAATTTCTCTCACTGATAGTTCTTCAAAAGCTGTTTAAGGAACTGGGGGTCACTTTTCTCACATTAATAATTTCCCTGAAGAATACCTCATTATTAAAAACGGTCTTCCCATTTCAGATATTTTGGGTAAGAAATTGTATATATATATATATATAGTTAATAAATAGACTCAATGGATAAATCAGATGTCACAGAGAGGCTGAAAATTGTAAAGATTAAGGCATTATTTTTGTTTCCTTGAAAGCCCTATTTCAAAATTCAAGACTCAAAATCCAAAACAATTTTTAAAATACAAGTTAAAAATAAAACTGCAACCACAGAAATACACCAGTTATACTCTAAATAAACAGAAATTATATATACATATAGAAAGTCAATGTTAAAAGTAATTTTCATCTAAAATATATTTTGAGGACTAGAGATCTATATGCTTATATGCCCCAAAGGGATGGATTCACATCTGCTACATCTCTTGTAAAAATTTATCTGCAATCCTCATATCATAGTTCTGATGAACTTCTTTTTCAGGTCTTAAAACTTTATTTAAAACTAAATCTTCAGATTTCTTTTCCAATACTTTTTATCAAGCATCATTATGACTGTGATCTGTGAAGCATAATAAACTTTTAATATTCCCAAAAGGGGAAATGCAAAATATGAATCTAAATTGCAGGCATGATGAATATCTATGAATATATAAACATTTAAAACTACAACGATGTTATAGAGAAAAAGATATTTCCCTAGTGCATATGTTCAAATAAGGAAGAACTGGACAAAAGAGTTATCTCACAGAGAAGATAGGAATTGTGAACAGCTTTTGAATTAAATAGTTTCCCTAATCTGCAGCAACCTAATAAAGCCTCTTGATGAAGCCAATTGCCAAGACAATCTCTTCTGTGCAAAGTCTGTAAGAAGTAAGTTTAGACTGGAAATAAGTGAAAGGATCTTCTTTCCTTTAGGAAGAATCCTTACCCTTTTCATACTGCTATCCTTCTGTGCACATTTTAGTGGGCAGCTTTAGTCTTATCATTTTCTCCGGACCTCTATGACTTTAGAGGTCAAGCTGAAAGACTTGCTAAATTAATTAGTACCACATAAAGATGTTACAGTCATATTGAGGAGTAGCACAGCACTCAGCATTTAATCTAGTACCTGGGGTAAAAAGGAAGGAGCATCCTTTCCTTCTCATCTTTCCTTCTCCTTCCTTCATCCTTTCCTTCTCTCTTCCCATCTCTGCTTCTAGCACTTTGGTCTCATCCTGCTGTGCTTAAGAAATGTAGCTCAAGCTAGAAGGATTTTGTGCATATTTACCCCTCCCCATAGACTCCTTTCACTCTACTTTCATTGACACATTATCTGAAGCTACCTGACATACTTGTTTTGTAATACATCTAGGAGTCTGGATTTATATCAGTGCACCAAGTCCAAGATGATTTCTTATAAAACTGGGAAATACGCTTTCAGAATTTTCTCATGTTTCACAAAGACATGCTTGATCCAACTGAAAAGAAAAATAATAAAATAGAAAAAAACTGTAATTTAAATTGCTGCAATTGGGACACTAGATAGAATTACTTAAGATACTGTCAGAAATTATTTGCATTATTTGCACTGAATTTTACAAATCTTGCCTCTGACACTTGTAACTTAAAATAGTTTTACCAGACTGAAATTTTTTGCTGCTTCAACAAATATTTTCTATTGCTACTTACTGTAATCTTTGGGAAGTTTTAATTGCCTCCCCCTTTGCTATTACCTGGCACTATATTATGCAGGTACTTCATGTAATGATTAATTCATACATAGTTTCAAAGTAAAGTACAATCATAAATTGTAGAATCACAGAGTATTCTGATTTGGAAGGGACCCAAAAGGATCATCGAGCGAGCATTGTCCAAACACTTCTTGATCTCTGTCAGGTTGGTGCTGTGACCACTTCCCTGAGGACCCTGTTCTAATGCCCAGCCACCCTCTGGGTGAAGAACTTTTTCCTGATATCCAACCTAAACCTCCCCTGACAAAACTTCAGGCCATTCTATCAGGTCCTGCCACTGCTCACCACAGAGAAGAGATCAGTGCCTGCCCCTCCTCTTCCCCTCACAAAGAGGTTGTAGACTGTGATGAGGTCTCCCTTCAATCTCCTCTTCTCCACAATGAATAATCCAAGTGACCTCAGCTGCTCCTTGTAAGGCTCCCACATGGTTAAACATAAGAAGAGAAATGGTGGCTGACATGTCAAAACCAATATAAGTTCTATCATTAAAAATGCAAGTCAGCAAACATTAAGAGGCAATCTAACACTTTTATATTATTAAACTATTTTGCATAATTATACACAGGCATAATTTGCATGCCAGATGAATGTGGAGTAATATATAGCAGAGGCACAGCTACTGGCCCAGAGTGGAAATTACTGAAAAGTGTAGTAAAGTTCCCTTTCTACTGATAGAACTTCCCTCAGGGAAAGTTCTCATTCCACATTATAGGAAATGCTGTGATGCTGTATGATCCCCAAAAATGCCAGGCTGTCTACTTCTGGCCCTGCCTGGCCAATTTATTACAAAATTCTTTAAAAAGCTACCAAGAAACACTCTTTTAGATTTGATAACTAAGATTTTTTAATTTTCTTTGTGCCAAAGATTAGAAACTTAAAAGAAACTATCCTTAGTCCTGTACTAGAATCACAATTAGTTTCATTGAATTTATAGAGAGAAATGGAACAAAATTTGAAAAGAACACCATAAGGTTATAAAGATCCTTGTAAAGGATATATTTAGCACATCAATAAGAATATGTAAGTACTGACAATTGTCACTGACATGATGTAGAACTGATTTTTCTTATAATTTTTTCTTCTCAGATGCCTGTAAATGTAAGTTTAAAATTCTTAATATTCAATCACATAATGTTTTTTAAAAAGTTATAAAGCAGTATTTTTTAAAGTTTTAAAACAATTATGAAAATTGTCTAAATTATTGATCTGAATTCTGTGAAGTTAATTAGCCTTGAGATATCTTTAAATATGAGAAACATATATTGCAACTATCCAAGATAAACTTGTATCGGATATCAAAGAGAATTTCACATATAGTCATACATATAATGTCAAACTTACTGAGAATGATTACAGTAGGAACTTCTAGCACTAAAGACCTCCTGACATCTTTTTTTATCTCTGTAGCATACAGTCACGATAGATTTTTAATTGATTTCTACATATGTGTGAAGACCAGTCATTATTAGTTGCTAAGCATAGTGAGACACATACAGACCTCAGTTTCCTTACACCTCTAGCAACTCATTCAGGGTGGGTGATAGTTATGTATATCTGGAGTTAAGTCTACAATAATATTTCACAGTTTGGATAAAGTGGGGTAGGTGGGGTTTTTAGTTTTCATACAATGTAGTGGAGCAAGACTGATTTTACTAGGTTTAATGATTGTTCTATTTAGGACTCTTGTAACCATGAAGCCTTTTTTGTTCAGTAAGATGTGTTTCACTAAAAGACCATGTCTCCCATAATTTTTATCAATCCTGTCATTCCCTTATCAGTCAAGCATAAAGAGTCCTGCCTAAATTACATCTTAAATTATTATGGTTTCTTTAGAGCAGCTCTATACACACTTCCATGTAATTTAAGAGCAACTGAATCTATTAAACTGCAAATTCTTCACAAAATTAAGAGGATTTTTTTTTATTATTTTTTCAAGGCAGTTTCTAAAGAACTTCAGTAGAATTTTTGCTGGGTGTTTTTTTTTTTGTTCTTTCTTTTTTTTCCCTCTGATTTTTTTTTCCTCCTGTAAGAACAGGACTCTCTTACTGTAGACAACACAAATTAAGCACCTGTTTATTACATTAGGTATCACTTCTACCTGGAAATGACAATTACATTTGCTCAGGAGAGGTGCAGAGGATTGTTGTAATATTATTATGAATGGCCGTGTAAGAGTTATCATAGTCAGGACAAAATAACTTGTTATTTTCCTGAATTCAATTTTATTTTTTAGCACCAGCTGTTAAATAGAACCAACAGTTCTATTATTAGGGATATTATTTTCACCTGTGATATTTTTATTTCAAGTGATTTGTAGCAGTCATGTAAACTCACATCTCTTACATTAGATGGCATATAAAATAAAAAGCATGTTGTTGTTTTCAAATTGGAATAGTTGCATTTTCTTTTGATAATAGTTATTTCTTTTTTCTCAGAAAACCTACATCCGTATTCACAATCTTTCATAGGCAGAGCAGGGTGCTGAATATCGGCTTTCTTTGGTCCTGTTCAATTCAGTACAATTCCATAGAATTCAATAGATGTACCTACATGTGACCTCAGCATTTAGATCTTCACTTTGATTAGTGGAGATCACCGATGCAATCAGTATAGTCCAGCCTCATGATAGACACACCTCTAAACGCCATTAAACTGGATTCCTAGCCTCATAAGGAGTTACATTTTAGACATTGTAGGCAGGATTCAGTTTTCTAAAAATTGATTTCTTATACATTTTATGTACCTTATTGCATCCTGTCTGGTCTCCAGCTGCCACCAAGAAATCCACAGGTCTTTCCTAAGTTCTGTATTTTATCTTTCAAATGTCTGCAGGTGCCTCAGAACTGTTAGGGCATCAATAATGATACTAGACAGATATGCTTATACAGGTGAATCCCTCATGAGGCCATCTGGATATGAACTCTATTATTCTGGTTGAAAATCTCATTCCCATTCTCATACTGTTTTCAAAGAGATATTAGAGCATAAGGAGTTCAGCCATATTTTTTCCAAGAGCTCCCTGACAACACCTGAGGTCCGATGACAGATAGTAGTGAAGGCTTATAAAAAACCACAGGAAAAAAGCTATATGATGGAAAAGGTACTGAAGTAATACTGGTAGAGCCAATCTCAGTCTTCTTTACAAGACATTTTTAAGGCACAGTTAAGTCAAATGTCTCTGACAGTGGCTGTAGTGATCCAGAATTAATGCCTGGGCTTGGGTTAAATAATATCTTGAAGCGCATTCCTGCCTTTCATTCATATGTTGTTCAAATTGCAGACAAGAGAACAGCAGAAGTTAAGATTATGGGTTTGGGTTTGTGTAGGGTATCCTGTTCTTTTTGGTTTTAGGCCAAAATGAGAAAATCTTCATCAGGTATTTGCCATTCCTGAAAAACCTAACAAGTAGCCCAATACTCTGAACTTTTATAAAAATATTAATAAAAATTATTAATTTTATAAATATATACAGATATAGATAGATATATAGATGTATAGATATATAAATATTAAATTTTACCAATATGCTTCTATAAAATTAAGGTAAGATCTGATACAAATTCTTACAATTTTTGAGCATCTGTGGTGGTTGTTCTTACAGAAACCCAAAACTTCAACTCAGATCTGATCATAATGGTTATTTATACACATCACCCCTGAAAAAGCCGCAGTTACTCACCAAACACTGATAGGTGGTTTCTGTTTCCTTATTTCAGACACTTAGGACATAGATTTGCACAGCAATCATCTATTTCCTTGTGAAAAAGGACTTAAGAAGTCTGCAGATAAGCCCTTTTCTTAATTCAGACCGGTATCAAGATTTCACAAATGATGTAAAACTTATTTGGCCTCTTCTAGACTATATTAGCTAAATAAATTTCTTTCTTCTCCTTGCCTCAGGGTGCCCAGCCCAGTTTTGAATACAATTACAGTAAACTAAAAGCAGCTACAACACAAAATGTCCTATTTTTAAAGATGTATAAATTCAGCTTCCTTTTATTTGTTTCTGGTCTGGCTTGTAGGAAAAAAAAACCTACTCTTTTCTCCTAGAAAATTTTTTATGTTTAAACATGGGAAATGCTTATGAAGGACTACAGACTTTTTAATTTGAACGTGGTTTATGATTCTGAATGTGGTTTCACCATACAAAAAGATAAGGAGAAATTTTCAACGTAAGTGCTCACCTAAACAGGGAATCAATTATGTAATGTGCATCATTTTAGTCAAGACATGTCTGAACTCTTGATCCAGTACCTGTGTCTGGGCTTCAAAATCCCAATTTTAAAATCTTCAGTGTCCATTATATAGCCATCAAGCCATCCTCATCACAGCTACTCAAAGAATTAGTTAACTTAGGGATGTGAGTTGAGATTCCTATAATGTTCTCACTAACACTACTGATTTTCTCAAAACTGATAGCTCAAAAGCAATCTATTTGCTTCTCTCATGGAGGAGCTCTCCCTTTAATGAAATATTTTAGTCTCTGTTACAAAAAAATTAAATTCTATTTCTATATAGTACCCTAATTTTTACTCAGAAAGTGAATCAACACAATCCTGCCTTCACCACTGTAAACTGGAGAGAGGGGCGTCATGTTATTTAACCAGTTCTAGCTCAAGGTGTTTGATAGCAATCCACTTTATCTTTTTACTTAGGCAGTATAAACTACTCTAACAGAAAATACGCTTTTTCACTACACTTCTTCCAAACCTTCTGTCTGATATGAAGCTTTATCAGTTAAAATTGTAGTTCCCACTAAAATAGATATCACCAAAAACTATATAGCTGTATATCTTGTTAAATGGTTTCAAGTTCCAACAGCTCTTTTGACATCATTTTGGCATTGGTTTTGTACGCTGAAAGTGAGTAAAGCAACTTTTAAATAATTACAGAAAAACAATGATGACTTTATTACCTCCTATGAATCTATATGAAGTTGTCATACCTGTCAGTAAACAGAAAGAAATTGTTTTACATAATTAGAAAGCAAAATGTAATCTTCAGGAATTATAGTTTTCTTAAAATCTAGGTGAGGCAGTAGCCCTGACTGATTATATATATATATACACACATATATATATGCAAATTTGCGTGGTTCTGCATTGAGGTCTGTCTAGTGAGTCTGGCAGTCGTATCTGTGAATCAAAGAGATGGAGTCTGTCTTTGCAGTTGATTCGGATAGTAAAGATGGATGGATGGATGGATGGATGGATGGATGGATGGATGGATGGATGGATGGATGGATGGATGGATGGATGGATGGATGGATGGGAAAGGAAGGAAGGTGCGGAAGGAAAGAAAGAAAGAAAGAAAGAAAGAAAGAAAGAAAGAAAGAAAGAAAGAAAGGAAGGAAGGAAGGAAGGAAGGAAGGAAGGAAGGAAAGGGGGAAGGAGAGAGAGGGAGAAAGAACGGAAAGAAAGGAAGGGAAGAAAAGAAGGACAGAAAGGAAGGGAGAAAGGAAAGAGAGACAGAGAAAAGCAGGCCTGTAGTATTCCTTATGTGACATTGCTTGCAGTGTGGCAAACACACAGTCCAAAGCTGAGAAAAAGATTCTTGTGAACCAAACAGTTATCTTTAGTCCTCGTGGAAATAGCTCACATTCCAACAGATAATACCAGAGATAACTCACTAAACACAGAGTATTTGCCAAAAGGAAAAAAAAAGCAGTGAGGAAACACAGCTCTTAAGCAGCATATCTTTTGATGTGATAATCTCAGCTGCCTTTCATGGATAGCATGCAGGTGAAGACAAATCCCTTTTTTGCAGCTGCCCGAGTAATGCTTGCAAAGATGCAAAATATCTGCACTTTCTACAGCTTTTTGTCTATTCAAGAAATGTCTAGTTAGGATGTGTGACATACATGAGGGGGATTCATTATGGTAAAGGACATGGAGGAAGGATTAGAAGAAAAGCTAGGAACCCAAGGAATATAATGATAGACTCATAGAGTGGTTTGGCTTGAAAGGGTCCTTAAAAATCACCTACTTCCACCCCCTCCACGGTGAGCAGGGGTGCCACCTTCCAAATCAGGTGGCACAGGGCCCCATCCAACCCAGCCCTGAACACTTGCAGTTTCTCTGGATTCCCTGCTTCAGTGTCTCACAACCGTCTGCATAAAGAGCTTCTTCTTAACATCTAAGATCGTGGACCAGCTGGACCAGATGTCACAAAGACACACCAGAGGAACAGGCTGGCAGAAGACAAGATTGAAAATGACAAGAGAACAGTTATAGACATTGACAATTGACTGTTGCAAATGGAGAAGCCTGAAGATATTAATACGTTTTTGGAGAACAAACAGGAATTTTTAGGGAACTAGTCACAGTGAATTTTATTGAAGATGAAAAATTTGCTTTTTGTTTATTATAATACTTCCTTACAGCAAAAAATCTCTTGATTTTTTTATGACAATGTATTGGCTACTTCTGGTAAGTAGGGGCTTTTACAAAGCAACTTTACATTTAAGTTATAACAGACTGTATAGATCTGGATTATTATTTTATCATTTTCTTCTATCTTTATCCATGATGAATCATATCTGATACTTAAGAGTATTTTAGTTTGGAAAACATTTTACTGTAAACAGAGAGTGAAGTAATAAAACAACAATCATTAGAGAGAAAGATTAAAGACTCACTAAAGCCCCTAATGCATTGCACTGCTATTGTATCACTGATGCCTGAAAGATCTGATACATTTTGTTCAGAGCAGTAATAATAGTCACGAACAAATCAGTTTCTGTGCCTGCTTTAGAAAGTTAGCCCAGAGGCTGATTTCTCTCTCTCAGGAAATTTTGTACTCTTCATTCTAATTTTTTCTGATCTTTTTTCACTCTGTTATTCCATACTAACCTTCATTTATCACCCTAAATCATTCCACTTTCTCCCTGGAGTTTTGTCTCCTGTACATTTGTAGATGGTATGAAGTCTTACTCTTTCCTCAAAGTTAACTCCTCAGAAGTCATTGTCTTTACTCTTCTGGTATTTCTGGAATGGGGTGGCAAATAGAATAATTCAACTGGAGGAAATAGTTTCAGTTCTGTGATAGAAATAGCCCTTTGTTAGAAATAGTTCTATATTAGAAATTCAGTTATATGTTGGAAGACCTACTAGGATGACTAAGGGGCTGAAATATCTCTCATATGAAGAAAGGCTGAGAGAGCTGAGTTTGCTTGAGAAAGGGGTTGACCTCCAGAGATCCCTCCCAGCCTCAATCATGCTGTGATTTTGTGATTCTATATCTTTACAGAATACAAAAAAAAAAAAATTATGTCCTTTTTCTAACACAAATGTGCACTTTTAAAGGCTTCGAAGATTTTTTTTTCATGTTTCTTCATGCCAAATTTTTCATTTGTATTTTCATACTGAATATCAGTGGTTTAGAAGAGATAATGATGTCCTAATGTCTTGTTTTCTGGAAAAACTTTATGTTGCTCTAATTTCTGGTCTTCCATATTTCTTTAATTATATTGCTGTTTCACTGACTATTCAATGTTTATTTATCATCCACAAACTTGTATGAGCATGTTCTATTTCACATTTTAAAATTGAACTGCATTTCTCAGAAGTGAATCAGGGTGATCTTAAAATGTTCCTCCAAGAACTACCAGCTGAGACTAGAGAAAGGGCAGAAAACAATGAATTCCATGTCATCTCTTGCCTACTCCTGATCTTTGGTTGTTCCAGGACCTGTGTGCCAATATGCACACAAAGGAGCATTTAAATATTTTCTTTGGCAGCTCCAAGAAAGATCATCTTAATAGGAGACCCACAGCATGAGAGAAGAACATACTTCTTAGCAGAGAGATTTTCTACTGTCTTTCTCTATAAAATGTATATATTTAGTTGACATATTTGTCATTTCTTTGTCTTTTCTTTGTCTATCCATTTTCTTGACATTTAAAATAGGGAAAATATCTCATATGCAGTTTACTGTGTATATATTTGAAAAGCCCATAATTACTTGGTGTACAATGTCTTGCAAAGATGCATTCATTATTCACTGTGATTTGAAACTAGCTTTTATTTATTTTTTATTTCTGTACTAATCTTCCCCACTAGTATATTGCTTAAATTTTTAAGAGTCTGCAGCTTGATATTACTTTTTATGTTCCTATTGCTCTAAATTGGCCTCTGTTGTCTTTTTATCTCTCTTCAGATTTCTCTAAGCTACATTTCAGCTTTTTCTAGAATCAAAGCTGAAGTCTCCTGGAAAATGTTGCAATGCATTCTATTAAAAATCAGCAACAATTAAAATATTAGTTTTTGGAGACGTCTGCTTTGTTACAAGCATTTGGATAAAAATTATTTATTTTCCTTCTGTGATTTCACTTGTTCTTGCTTCCCATATGCTTTTGTCTGCTCTTTATCCAGCCTGTAGAAATAAATATCTTACCACCACAATCAGGGTTGCTTTTTGGTTCTTCAGTATTTGTCCCACAGAGATATTGGCTCCACAAAAGGTAAAGATACAGGTGTTTGCAGGCTCTTTCTGGACCTTAGTTTCTGTAGAAGAAAGCTTAAATACATTTTCCAGAGGATAGCCATCATATGTTACAAAAGACCCTTTATCCTATTTTTCAAGCTATTCTGTAAGTTGCCTGAAATATACCATGATATATTGACCCTGTGTCCTTGTCTTCTCCCTGGACATTAGTTTACCCTTTCCTCTCTTGAAGACTGTAAAAGATATCAACTTAGCTTTCAACAAGTTTGGGGCTTTTTCAGATCCAGCCTATTTTTACTGCCATGTGCTATTCCGACTCACTCTTACCGTTCCAAAGATTTCTATCACATTTCTAATAATTTTAATATATATTTTTAGAGGGCTTCCCATAATATTGCACTTTTCAGAAGCATTAAATACAGTTCACATAAACAAAGATACAGTAAGACTTTTTAAGGTATTGATAAAACTTAGTAGATGATATTACTTATATAAAAATATGTTCAAAGTAAAAATACAATATTCATTATGTGAAACAGTTTTGAGAACTGACTGCTATATCCACAGTAGTCACCAGTGAGAAATCTTCATCAGTGTGTGGTTTTCCTGTGTTTCAGTGCAGTAAATACATTTTCACTGTTGTCAAGGAAGAAAATATAGTAACAAAAAACTTTCTGATGTCAAAACACTGACAAAAAGGTAAAGAGCAAAGGAACATAAAAGTCAGACTGAGAGAATGTCATGGTTTAGCTTGGCCCAGGTTTTTCGGGGTGGGGGGGGGGCACAAAGATGGCTCCTCTGTGAAGCTTCTTGAAGCCTTCACCATGTCCAGCGCTAAGGTGATGGACATGCTGCTGGCCAAGCCTGGGCCAATTAGAGATGTTGGTTACGCCTCTGTGAAAAACATATTTAAGAAGAAATCAAAACAATGGGTGCACGCACTTTTCCTTAGCCAGAGGAGGAGGAGTAGGTGAGAGTATGTGAGGGAAAACAACATGGAGAGACCAAGGTCAGTGGAGAAGGAGGGGGAGGGGGAGCTCCAGGCGCCAGAGCTCTGCAGCCTCTGCAGGCCGTGGTGAGGCCCATGGTGAAGCAGGGGGTGCCCCTGCAGCCCATGGGGGCCCACGGGAAATGCTGAGATCC
>VZRN01006112.1:6191-63475 GCA_013397935.1 Dasyornis broadbenti
AAAGTTCCTTCCCGCCCTTTTAAAAAAAAAAAAAAAAAAAAAAAAAAAAAAGTCCCTGAATTCCACCCAGTTTCATCCAAAGTTTTGATATCCATAATTTCTGAATTCTGGATTGATGAAATTTTGTGCAAATTATATGCTCAAGAAATGCACATGCTGTTTTTCCCAGAAAACTATTCCTTTAATAACATTTCTACTCCACAATCACTTTGAATTGTATTTACACAGAAAGCCTAAGGCCACCAAGAAACCACTGTAAAAAAAAATCCTTAACCCAACTGGAAATGAAAAAGCCAGATGTAGAATTATGTTTTCACATGTAACCATGGGTAAAAAGGACATATTACATTTAGCTAAGTTTTCACTTCGAAAGATACACATATATTAAATATATAGAATATTTCCTTAGCAGTAATGATACCACAGTCACGGTTAGAGTAAAAACTGTCCTCAGCTGTAACAAGTTTTACTGCATTTTTTACTGTGTTCTTGAACTTGCCCTGCATAGCAGAAGTTTGGCAATTAACTTGGTATTTGGAAGGTCTTTGCCAAATAAGCGGATACATTTTCTGGTGTCTCTGGTATAGAACATAAAGAATCAGAAATTGCTAACCATCCTTTCTTTTCAGTGATGTGAATAATTTATGAATGCTCTCATAAGTTCTATAAAATTAGCATTAGGGCACTCTAATGAAAAAACTCATTCACTGTCAGGAAGAAAGCTGCAGCCTGAACAGGAGCATGTATGCAGTTACATGAAGCAGTGAGCTACGATCCAAAACTCCTGGAACATCTCTGAGAGCTCCAGTAGTTAAATTTTGCCTCAAAGTCAAGTAAACTTCTGCAGAAGCGATTGTAACAATGAGGCTTTAAAGGGAAGGCTGAGTGTTTGAAAATCTAATCTATGTGTCGTTCAACAGACGCAGTATCGTGTTTTTTGGCATTTGGAAACAACACTGGCAATTGGAACAAATGCTGAGGAAAAGGATATGATAGTACAGAGATATATACAGACAAACCAGTAGCTTCTCTAATTTAATATTCTACAGTACCAAAGTTTTCTGCGTTCATAAAGAGTATCTTTGAGGTAATAAAGGCAAGTAAAGCTGTATTTTTCATGCCACAATTTCTCCTAATGAGGAAAGATGGAAAAGCCAGCATATTAATGAGAAACAAAATAGGGTTTTGGAATGC
Organism: Dasyornis broadbenti; assembly: GCA_013397935.1. NCBI lineage: Eukaryota > Metazoa > Chordata > Aves > Passeriformes > Dasyornithidae > Dasyornis > Dasyornis broadbenti. The sequence goes on from VZRN01006112.1 coordinate 7,386, forward strand.
CACTTCTCACATGATTCTTATCAACACAGGAAGATGTTGCAAGGGATGGATAATTGTTTAAAATGAACAGGAGAAAATTCATGTGCAAATTAAGCACAGCCATTAAAAAGAAAAAAAAATTCAGTACTATATTAACTATATATAAAGCTTCATTTTACTAAAAAAACTTGGAATAAAGCTGTAAAGGTACTTTTTTTTTTTTAAACTATTTGTTGAAGGCTCTGGGAAACAGCAAAATCTGTCAATGGAAATTGCAATAATTGTCATTTAACACTGCATATTGCTGTAGAAATGGATTTAAAAGCATCACTATGGGTCATGGTCTATAATCTATGTATTCTTGAGCTGTGGAAGCTGCTAGCACTTGTGTTCCTGGCAATATATGGCACTAATGGCTAACCTTAGTGTGCTGTTTGCATGTCTGTAGTTTAGCACACTTTTAACAAAGATTCACATTTGTAATGGTAATAAGAGTATTTCTAAAGCTGTGGAACAAAAGTGGTTATCTTGTCAGTATTTTCAAAATTAAAGTCAAATCCCATTAAGATCATGAATGACAAAACTGTGAAGACAAATTCACATCCCACTTCTCTTGCCAATGAGACTCGTTCTCCTCAAAGTAGTGTGTAAAAAGGAAGCTAGTTAGCAGATCTTCGTTCAACTTTGCAAATATTCATATAGTCATTGAAAACCATCACATTTCACTTGAAAAATATTCACAGAAGAACACTATTATAACACTGAGCTTTGTTATTGGATGTCCCACTTGCAGCTTGTCTAATTGCTAACTGCAAATTATAACCCTCAGCAATAAAACTATTTGGAGAGACCATGGATGACATGGAAGAAGATGAGAATCAGCAAAATTTTAAAAGCACCTAAGGGGTAAGAAAATGCAGCTATGTTTTACAGCAATTTTAATTAAAAACAGGAAGTAAATTTCTCAAAAAATTAACAGTATCTTCTATTCATCTTATCTGTAACAGACATAATGAATAAGACATTTACCAGTTGTGAACTAGTAATGGTTTGAGTGTAAGCAGAAATGAAATAAAATGAAGGATGAATGTGGAATTTTATTATTGTAGACACTTGCCTCTGTCTGCACAAAAACTCAGTAACAACAATTCAGTTTGCTGCTGTGTACAATGGCCCCTTCCAGAGGCACTAATTAGCTGCAGCAAAATAAAATATATTGTCAAATAACCTTTTCCCCTAGGAAAACATATCTATTTAAAGAATTTTCAACCCACTCTGTAATAAAATATAAGCTTTAATAAAATATAAGCTCATAAGACCAAAGCCCTTCTCTATTACCCTTGTGTAACTTCATGTAAACATTAGCTACACAAGCTAAGTTCCCCCAAAAGGTCCAAATGTCCATCTCAATTGCTCTGGAGTTTAGAGTCAAGGTGTGTTACTACTGCCTATCCAATATTAAGTGCTTTGTAAGACTGTGTTAGCAGCTAGAGCTGAAATCAGCCAGTTACAGAGTATTTCACTCCTTTTGTTAAGTATGTAATTTGATACAAAGACTGTTAAGTGGGAGCTTAGTTACCACCTAATGACGGGAAGCTACAGTTGTTCTCTCCCAATGTTGGGGTTTTTTTCATATAAGAATATTTCCAACAAGTGCTCACAAGCGTCTGCAGTTTCTCACTGTTGCTGTGTCAGAGCCACTTTTAGGGAGAGGTAATATCTTAACGTATACATTTCTACCACTTTTTTTATGTGATACTTGTCATTTACCCGAACATAATTTGTTAAATCAGGGAACCAGTTTACTGTCATCATTTTATGTTTAGATGTAGTCCTGAATATAGTGCACTCTACGAATAAGTATGAGAAAATGGATATGAAAGAAAATATTAATTCTCCTGGGAGAACAGACACTCAGACAGGAATACATAAATTACTGAAAACCATATATTCAATTCCCCTGGAAGCTTAGCCCATTTATTTTCATATATAGTACAATAAAATTTTTAAGTGCTTTATTGCCTGTGTATTCACTGTGGAATTTAGCATAAAACTAGACTTATATACTGCACTGCTCTGATTAATTTTGTCTTACTCAAATAACTAATTGTGTGAAAATTATCTGAACTCATGTTCAAATGCATGAACTGTTTGAAAATAATCTACTTGTTCTCTTCCACATCTCTTCCCATTTTACCCTTTTTTCATTATTATTTAATTGAATTTCAGCTTTAACAGCCTTTCAAAGGAAATGGGAATAGCAATATTCAGATTGTGTTAATGGTCATGTTATGCTTGATTGATTCAGTGTCCTTATAAATGTCTTTAGTGTGATGTAGACATAAACTTTGTACAACATTTCCAAGGATTTGGGGCAAGACAAGCTATGGAAGTCCTAGTTCAATTTAATTTCATTGCGCATGCTTTTATTCCTTACTGTCAAAAAAGTTTCACTAAATTTTTAAAATTCCAAAGAGCAAGGCAATGCTCTAAAGACCTGGTTTTATGCCCGGTGAAGTGAACTTGGATTTAACTGGATCATGAGCAGGAGGGATTGGAGGAGTGCGATGCATCTCAGTTGGCTTGACTGACCGAAAGGACTGCCTGCTGTTTAATAAACACCAGTGCAAATAACAGATTACACAACATAGTGTAACTATGTCCTTTGAACACAACTTCTCTGGATCCTTCTGAATGAAAAGTCTTATTTTGGGACAGATAAAGTGCAGTTACTTCAGAGAGCAAAGGATGAATCAAAATATCATATTAATAGGTTTATAGTTTATCATATTTATATAAAAAAGTACTCATATCTTAATTGAAGATCCTATTTTTAAGAAGGAATTTTAAGAAAGAGCCTTTTGCAGTTTAAATTAGTTTAAAAAAACACTTTAGAAGTCTCTACTTTACATAGTCACACATTATTCTGAATTACAGGTATTCCACTTCTCAAGAATTATTTGGTAGCATTTTAAATTTGTCTGTGGCACCTTTCAGTTCCTGCCTTAAGCCTGAATAAAATGACATCAGAAAATGGCCATAACCCAAAATAATTTTAATACAACTTGTGTATTTCGCTTATTTTTAATAGTGTTAAAAGAACACACCAGGTGGAATCAGAACATGAGGGGAATGGTAAAGCCACCAGTAGACTCCATCTTTTCTATTTTCTGGTCTCAAAATCACCTCTCTAGGGTGCAAAATTCCTTTCTATATGTGTTCAGCATACCGGTGTTTGTTCAATAGAACTATGTTTTGCTGTTCAACCTTTCAAACAAAAGAGAACAGTCTGCAAACAGGAAAAAAAAATCTCTTGTCCAAGTTCACAATAGTTCCATGGCACCACAGTTCACCATGATACACTGCAGTTAAAACGGGAGAGAAAAACCTACATTTCAAGGTCATCCATAATCCTTCCTTCATCAATGTTAACATTTATATAATCAGTACATATACATGTGTGCATGTTTTACTTAATTTTATAGTAAAATGGAAATTCAGATTATTGAATTGTTTATAGTATCTGATATATTTGTTCGTTCACTCCTTTTTCAAGTTCAATAGGAAATCTGGGAATCTGTCACTAGCTCATGGATTTTGGCTTGCTCACAAGGGAAGAGAAGAAGGGAATAAGTAAACAGAAGGTTGTATTAGTCTTACAACCACCTTAAACAAGCCTCACTGACAAGCTTACTCAGAATGTAATTTTTCTTTGGTTTTTTTGTTTTGTTTTGTTTTGGGTTTTTTTGTTTGTTTTGTTGGGGGTTTTTTCTGACAGTTTTGACGAAAGTGACAGGGAACACATGGGACAGAGTATTAGAGAAATTTAACCTCAAAAGGGGAGAAAGTGTTTTATGTTACCTCCTGGTTAGCAGCAGCTAGTTCTTCTTCCAGTGCAGAGACTCTTTCTAAAGAAACCCTCAGTCGTTCCCTTACCTAGAAGAAAAATCAAAATATGTGCAGTAACGTATTTCTATTAGTCTTTAAAGATTATATAACCTGCCATATGCTCTACTGTATGCCCTGCCACTCCATTTGCAGGCATGTGTGTTGCACCCTTTCATGAGACATACTGTGTAGTAAACATTTAAGCCTAACTACAGGAAAACTTAACCCATTAAAATAGGTGTCAAACTTTAAATGCCACACTGCTGTTCCACAGTCTGCCTGTAATTTTATGGAATACACAGCAAACGCAAATATTTTAAGACCACATCAGGCATAAAAATAAAACTTTCACAAACATCTTTTACAAAGGATAAGGAAAAAACATTGCAGATGTTTTAAGTTCAGTCCATGGAAGATAGCTAATCTTTTTATAGTAAGTGAATGCAATAAATTCATTGAAAAATAACTTGCAGCATTGCCTTCAGGAGCACATAGTAGAGATTTTTTTATTTCATCATGCATTTGTTTCACTTTTGCAAAAAGTCATAAACAATGTACACGCTCCTAAGAAGAAAATTCCTCTGTGTTTGCACCAGTTTCATAAATAACTTATTCTGTTCTAAGCATGGTTATGATCTCAATTATTATTATTACTCCTATTTTAATTATCACTAAATATTGATTATTAGTAGCTAAAACTAAATTAAAGACTAAATGTGTCTGAAGATATATTCTCTGCTGATTTCAGTGCTCTGGCTCATTGTCAGCTCATGTTGCTCACGTAACCTAAGCCGGCAATGCAGGTGCAGTCTCCCAGTGCAATCAAAGGCCAATCAGACCTGAAGTGACCTCCAGCGCTGTGTGTAGGTGACTCTCTCTCCTGACTCTCTGGGGACTCTCTGACTCTCCTGATGTACAGAATTTCACTAGGCACCTCACAATAAATGACTTTACAACCTGGCTGATCAGTCAACACTCAAGGTATATTTCTTTACATGTTCCAGCTACACCACAGCAATGCTGTTCCAGCTGCTGATCCACGGATGTTTAAGGCTATTTGCAATGTTTGTAGGGTAAGGTAGCATGCTCTATTAGACCAAGAGATGTAGCTGGAAAAAAAAGCAAAACAAAATCAGTCTTTCATGTACAAAGAAACATTACACATTTTCATTGTTTTCACGTCCTTGACAAATACAGGAAATCCCTAGAACGGTTGTATATGTCCTAATGTTTTTGTATTTTTTCCAGTGATAGCTCTTAGTCTAATAAATATTACCTTTCCTTACATACTTCATTTTCCTTTACTACTGATACAAGTGAGATTTTGCAAACAGAGTCACTATATCCCAAGAATGGACTAGACTTCAGTAGATGAAAATTATTTAGCAAAACTATAATAGAGCATGTTCACTTGACTTTAAAACTAACTAAATCTAAAGATGAAACACATATTCAGGAAAGGAACACTTAAAAACAAAACTATTCAGCCTTTCTTAGAAATGCAAATATAGTTTCTTATGCAGTACTTTATTCAGCTTTATTAAAACAACCAGTGAGGGGTGTAGACCTGTCTTCAAGGGTCCAATTTCAATCTCTCTAACCACAAAGGGAGCTGTTAGACAACAATTTCTTAATAAAAATCTTAAATTAGATATTAAAAAAAGATGGAAAAATTACAATTATGTTTCTGGCTTCAATCCTTTTGGAGTGCTGCTTTGGGACAAGATGATTGAGAGAAAATTCACAATCAGGCGGTTGTTAAAAGCCAAAATGAAATACAATTTCAACTTTACTTGAATTTTTTTCTGAAACCTCCATGTATTCAAGTCCACGTGTTTCATAAAGGAGAATACATTTTAAACAATACATCATAATATGTCTAACACTGACATTCACTTTGAATGGTGTTAGAATTTGCAAACCAACTAGGCCACACTACTGAGGATGTGATAGCTCTACAAGGAGCTGGAATCAGAAGAATTATCCTTAAACTTTACATGCTAGCAGGTTTTATACAGCTATTTGAGAGCTTGAAAACAAAACAGACAACAGACAACTCTGGAGACACAATTTTTACATGGCACTTCAGCAAAAATAGGTAGAGAATTAATATTTCTATTCTGACTATCAAGCTATTATATTCAAATCCCTTTCTTTTCATTCCTGGCCTGTTGTCACTGACAACATGGAACAGTACCAGCGTAACACGGAGCAACAGCTGGAAGTTGGTTCCTTTGTTCTTCCTTGTCTTGCCTCCCTTCCATGAACACAGTTAGTACACTGCCTTTTTTCGTAATGACCCTACCAAAATTGCAGTCTGATGGCTCTTCTTTATTCTCTGAATCTAACAGTTGCTAAAGGAACTGAAAGCAACTCTGCCTTGGCACAGAAAATATCTTTTTTCCTTTCATCTGACCAGTGAACAACAAATTCAGATTCACATTGGCCATAGTGACACTGGAAATGTTGCAACTAATTCTTCATTTGCAAACACAAGTAACAGCTGTTAAAGTTGAGAGAAATCTTTGATTCTAGTAGCAAAAAAATAAAAAAGAGTTACATCAGCACTCTAATGTGAAGGAGAAATCTACTCTGGTTTACAACCCAGAAGCCATAACTTTATTTCTCATTTCACATTTCTTTCTCAGTCATACACAAGTGTATTGCAAAGGATTTTTTATTGGATTCCCTCTTCAAATTTATGTTTACAGAAAAAAAAACAATCCCAAACACGACCATCCTCATTTCTGAGAGATGCAGGAAAGGGTGTTATTCCTGGCCACTATCTTATTAAAGAAGAAGGAACTGGAACAAATGCAAACTACTTTTATCTGACAATTTTTCTTTAGGTTTGTTTCATATGATGAATGGCAATTTATGATTAATATATTATATTGTTTTCTATTTTCTGGAAGTGACAGTAAGTGAGTAACTATAGTTCATAAGAATTATCTAAGTGAGATCACGTGTATCACATCAGAAGTTACACACTGCTTAAATTTCATATGATTCTTCAGTGTATTTCTATTTTCTTGGGCACATGATAGAGCCTTACTAAAAAAGGTTTCACAAAGACTAATCAGATGACAACTGATCTATCAGAAATGCTATCATATGCATTTTTAAAAGAAAAATACCTGAAGAATAAAAGGCTCAGGGGAGACCTTATAGCACCTTCCAGTTCCTAAAGGGGATTACAAGAGAGCTGGAGATGGACTTATTACAAGGACAGGTAGTGACAGGACATGGGGGAATGGATTTAAACTGAAAGCCAACAGATTTAGATTAGGTATTAGGAAGAAATTTTTTACTGTGAGGGTAGTAAGACACTGGAACAGGTTGCCCAGAGAAGCTGTGGATGCCCCATCCCTGGAGGTGTTCAAGGCCAGTTTGGATGGGGCCTAGAGCAACATGGTCCAGTGAGTGGTGTTCCTGAACACAGCACAAGGTTTGAACTTGGTGATCTTCCATTGTTTCTTCCAACCAAAACCATGTTGTGATTTTATCATTGTAGTGTCACAGACACAGCAGAAAAGGGTTGCTCTCTCCATGTTAAAGAGTGTATCCAACATATGCCAAGATGACTGGGTATTCTTCTGGCCTTTAAATGCAACCACATTATCTTTAAATGTAACATAGTCAATGTCATGTTAGCACTGCTGTCAGTGCAAAATATCACCCATCTTTCCCTGTCTCCTAGCAACTGCTTCCCACTTTTTTGCTTGCTGTCAAATTCTTTCTTCATTCTCTTCAGATCTGCAAGCCCATAAAGAGCTTTTAAGAAAACACTTGCACACTAGCATTGAATCACGTTTTTTTCATGAACAGCCTATTGAACAAAAGTTCTCTTAGTTACCTGCTAATGAATAAAAAGAGAGTGACAATGATGACACGAATAAGATAATTTTTTTTGCAAGAATATTAAGTATACTTTTCTGCCATTAATTAACTTTAAGAGAACCAGCGTTTTTTTGATTCTTAGCTAAGACAGTAACATCTGGTAGCTGCTTTCCACTGTGAAGATCAACTGGACACTTTTCTTATGACACTGACCAAAACCTGGGATTGGAGAAGTTGCTCCAATTTCTTCTTTCCAAATGCTCATTTTAAATGTTGAACCCAAAGTTTAAAGCAAAATAGAAAAAAAATGTCTGCAGAACAACGAACGTGTTCAGACAGATATTAAAAGTCAACTATAACTACAGAATGGCACAAGTAAGATGATAATTTTTCTATCTTTTGTTCTTCCTGAATTGCATATAAGGACAACATACTTCCTGACCTTCTCTATACTCGATATCTTTTCTAAGCATGAAGTTAACATGATCTTCCATTTTTTATTCAGCTCTAATGATGTCTAGGAAGTATGTCTTCATTTGCTCTTTTATAAACTATTCCATGGATATTCATATGTAATATCACAAAATATTTCATATTACTGTCTTATATCAGTTCCACAACCTTTCACGGCAAGAGAAAAAACACAACAAAGAAAGATATCAGCTACTTGGCAGCAGTAAGAGAAGTGTTTGAGAACTGTTGCATTAAGAAGAACAGGGGTGAATAACCGAAGGGAGGTTTCCACTTTATGAATGCTGCTGCGAATTTCAGCTGACTTATGCAATAGTAAAGGCTATAAGAAATGTTAAGTGAGAATTTCACACTGGTCCTAATCACAATCAGTCCTAAGTTCTAGTGTTCGAAACTTCACATTTTTTAAACAATGCTCGTTGTTTGTGAGATATAACCTAACCTTACACTTAGGTAAAGCAATCACTGACTTTCACTTCTTACATGATGAAAATGTAAAATTGGTAGTAGAACTGCCCATGTGCTTTGTTTTTGTATTTCTAAAAATGTTAACATAATTAGATATACAAAATTTTTGGAAATATGTATAGCTTCTGTCAAATTTTTAAATAACAATAATAATAAATACAGTTAGTGCAGTATCAATTTCATTTGCTATGACACAAAGGTAAAGCCCAGACTTCATGTAAAATACAGAAAACCAATAGACCTTGAAATAAGTTAAGGTATCATTCCTGATTCTTTTTATACATAAGCAGGCTTGCCTAAAAACTGATATATTTTATTTTTCACTTTCCAATCTGTTAGTATGCTTCATTGCATTTTGTTATAGTAATGAGGATGGTTTTGTAGCTCTTGTACTGTGCATGTAGCAATCCTTTCATGATCAGTCAAGTTTTGTGGCAGAGCTTGTTACAACACTTCAAGATGTTTTAGTGTAGGAAGTGAAAACATGAAAGAAAATTTGCATTCAGGAAGAATTTTAAGATTTTCTTCATATTTTTTTAAGTTTAAAGGGCAAAAATTTTTATGAAAATATTTTGTTATGCTTTTCCAAGAATGTAACATTAATAGGTTCAGTGTCAGCAATTTTTGTGAAGAAAAGAATTAAGGAAAAAATTGCATTATTCATCTGCAAAGAGTCACGATACATTTCCAGTGCACTGTTCACAGTTTTTATTACTCTTTATCCATTAACCTACTTCAGCCTTGTGCGCATTTTCTGATGGGGCACTGTTTAATTTATGTGACATCAGTTTATCATGTATTGTGGTTTTTTGCCTCAGTTTTACTGTGAGGTTCTGCCTGCAGGTCTCCCCTGAGCACAGCAGCAGAGTCTGTGGGAGTGAAGCTTTACCCATAATACAGGAAGACAAGACATACATAAATCAAAGGCAGTAGATTGGCTCCATCCAAGGATGCCAAGAGACTTGGTTAGTTCATCATACTAAGGTCTTTTTCAGCTTTGAAAGTAGGGGAAGTCAGGGAGATTCCTGATGAGTGGAAAACTCACAGATGTTGTGTCCATCATCATGAAATAGAGAAGTTATCCTGGGAAGATCCAGGAAAGTACAAGCTAGCCAGTGTAGGGAAGGTTATAGAGCCAATCTTCCAGGATGCATTTTCAGGCATATAAAGGTTGAGATGGTGCCTGGGGAGAGCCAGTATGGCTGTGTCAAAATCAAATGATATCTGGCCAACCTTATTGCCTTGCATGATGAGAGAACAGTGAATGTTTTTTACTTTGTCTTTACTGAGGTTTTCTGCAAGATCTTCCATTTATCCCTAGTGAAAATGGTGAGCTATGAATTGGTGAAATGATTCCACAGTACATAGAAAATTGACTGGACTGCAAGGTTCAGAGGTCTGTGATCAGTGACTCAAAGTCCATGTGGCATCCCATTGCCACAAAAGCCATAACCCTGGGGAACGAGACAGGCTTGGGGAAGAGAAAGCAGTTTTGCAGAACAGACCTAGTGGTGAATAAGGCCAGCCCACAGTTTGGTCAGTGGGTTGGATGAAATGATTATTTCCCTCCAGACTTTTGAGGCTGCACCTGGTTTTGGACTTCCTGGTAGAAGAAAGGTATTGGCAGATTTCAATGAAGGCCCACCAAGTTGGTCATAGGCTGGAGCACACAGCATACGAGGCAGGTGAGAGAACTGGGTCTGGTCAAAGCGGAGAAGGAAAGGTTCATTGGAGACCTTATTGCTGTCTATAACCAGCTAACCAGGAGATGTAGGGGAAATAAAACCAGCTGCTTCTGGCAGATGCAGAATGACAGGACAAGGGGGAAGTGGTACAACACTCAACAATGTAAACTCTAGATTGGTATTATGGGAGAAAATTATGGGGAGGGTGGTGAAACAGAATAGGTTTTCTGCCTAGAAATATTCAGAAGTTGATGAGACAGGACCCTAAGCAACCTGAAACAGTTGGCCCTGCTTAAAGCGGGAGGTTGGGCCAGATGTCTCCAAGGAGGTCCAACCCACATTGTTCTACTAGTCCCTGAAAAGCTTCAATGCATTTTCATATGTGGATTGATATCTTATTTCTGAAGGGTCTGAAACAAATCTAACTTACATAATTTTTCTGTCACCATGCAGAATATATGACTCACATGCCATAAAAAAAATTTTAGCACATTTGGGTGCATGCAGTCTTTTTTCCCCCTCATTATTTTTAAATAAAAATCACCATAGTGCTGACAATTTGTGAAAGCATTATATTATCAAGTATCTGGGTGATATATGCAAAGTCTTTGATCCAATCCTTCCAGAGACACTATAACAAAACCAGGTATTTTTATAGAGGATTTGTACTTGAAAATAATGTGTGCTGGCTTTATAACAAATTATTTTAAAATAATTTATTAAACATTTTACGTGACTTCTCTCGTAATGTTTTATAGTAAAAATATGATTTATTGTATCAAAATAAAAAAGGTTCCGCACATAGGCAAATAGCATGTAGGAAAAAGGAATTTTGACCAATCAATTTTAAAACTTGTTTTATAATGGAACAAATCTCCTGATAATGTGATTGCAGATGGTTGACTTTTCTACATCGATAATTGTCATTACCACTGGGACAGGAATCCATTACATACGTAAGATGTCTACCTGTGTTATTCCAAACTTTTTTAATGTGCTGAATACTGATTTTAACCTGTTGCATTTAAAATAATATAAGAATTGAATTTTCAACAATGTAAGTGAAAATGTTCAATAATAAAAGTCAAAATATTACATGTAGCTTCAATCTAATTCTGCGCAATACTTTTCAAAATTGAATGTCAAATAAACTGCACAGTACCAAAACACTAGACCATTCACAAAAGAAAATGTGTAAGAGGTACACAGCTAGGGAATAATCAGAATCAGTTTCAAGTTTAGTTCTTACTATTTCTCATACTTATACAACACAATGTCAAAAAGCATAAAAGCTGGAGAGCTCCCTACCGTAGTTTTATCAATGTTTAAAGTGCTGGATAAAAGATCAAAGCTCAGACCATAAACCCCATCAATCCTCAAAAGATATTTTTAATAATACAGGACTTTTTAAGTCTTAATGACATCCAAAAGCTTATTACAGTGGCTAGAAGTCATTATATTTCCTTTTCTAGATTTTCTTTAAAGATGCTTTCATGATATCTAAGTAGACCATATAACCCAAAAGATATACCTAAACACATAATAAGTTTTGATTTGGTCTAAGTTCCTTAAATTTATTTAACTTTGAACCTGATAGTTAAGCCAGTATGACTCATAACCCACAGTGTCTCATCCCTTCATTACCAATATATCTATATTATTATATATCTGCAGTTACCTCACTTCCTTAAATACAGTCAACTCTCTGAGTATATTCTGGAGTTTAAAAAGGTTGAATTTATTACTGTGAGACCATTAAACTGCTTCTATACAACACAGCTCATCTGTGCAGTCAACAGTTTCAGATGCTGTGCTTCACGTCATCCCTGTGTACCCAATAATCTCAAACAGAGAAGCAACTCAGCAGCAGCCAGGAGCAAATCAGCCAAAACAGACCTCATAAGAAATGAGGTTCTTTGCTCATGAGCCATGTTTCTCACGTGCTCCCTGTATGCATAGTTTTGAGGCACTTACTAATTCAGATCCATCACCTCCTGAGCATATTGTTTCTAGACATGAGCTAGACTTGTGAATTCATGTAAGCAATACTCCAGGCAATAACTCATAGCTGTATGAAGTTCCAGTCACACAAAATAGTCCTTCCAGCACAGGATACATGAGGAAACCAGTGGAAAGACCCTCTTAATTAGCATGACTTGATGCATTTATCAGTGGTTTTTATCTTGATTCTGCAGGCCCTCCATTACCTCTGATAATGAAGGATGTCCTACTTATTTTAGGTTATGCTACTTGTAAAGGGAACACTGCCCTTATGTAGTAAAGGCTAAAAAGATCTTCAAAATTTAGGAGGTTTTCCTCGTAAAAATATCTAAGAGCCAAGTTCCCTTATGTAGTTAGGAACATCTCATTCTGCCTCTCTGTGTGTTTTTAAAATTTGAGATATACCTACATTTTCATGGCCATAACTTAAAAGCACATTTTACAGCCAATAAATTCCACAGGGTCATCTTTATTTAGTGCTAAATAGGAGAAGCATGTCTGGTAGGGGTGAGATTTGCTTATTTTGAAAAGTCATTTCTATTGTCTACAAAAGATAGCTGAAGTGACCTCAAGTGCATTACAGCTACTGGCCCCACATTCTTACAGATTTCTCTGGATACCTGTAAATAGTCTATAAGACCAGGATTTAATCCAAGGAATAAAGAAACAATACTGTTGCTCTGCTGCATCACAAAGCACAATTAAGCAAGTTAGAGAGTGTATTTAGTAAGATTTTTTTCCATACTGTACCTTTTCATCCAAAGCCTTGTGGTGCTCAAACAGAGATTTCAGAGCTTTGAGGACCTCAACTTCACTGGAAACTCCTGAGGGAGACTGTGCTTGCCGTTTCACCACTGTCATCCTCAGGGACCTTTCGTGTCTTGAGACAAGGCACTCCAAATGCTCCAGTAACAGCTATTGGATTTGAAATTAGAAGTTATTAATTTCTGTGCCACAGAAATTCTAACTACAAAGTGCATTATACCAAACTGCAATTTTCTTGGCAACCTCATTGTAGGAGAGATTGCTGGAACTATTAGCAATAATTCATGTTTCTAAATGAGATGGAATAAATGGAAAAATAGAAAATCTACTCCTGATTTCATATAAAACTCTGCTTTGAAAAGCAAGAACAAGAAATTACTAAGCATAGGGTCACTATTTAACTAAATTAATTACATATTTACATTATTATTTGTGATAGTAATTGATGAGCATTGACAACCAAATAACAACCAAAGACAGTCTAAAGAATCATGCAAAAATATTAAGTAAGTTTACAATTAATTCAGACTAACTGTAATATATTTTCAATTTATCTTGGAAGCAACTTAACAAAATATGTAAAAGTGAACAGTATATTTTACTAGATTTTTGAGACTATTCATTAGAAATGCCATAGCTAATGGCGCTCATCATAAGCACATGAATTAAAATGTTCATTGTCTCTGTTGTATTACAAACATGATGGTAATCAGAGAACTCCATAAATATCTGTAAAACAGCCTGAAAATAACATACTGTAAAAACATATTATAATTAGTTTTCATTATTACTCTGAGGTTAAAGGCAAAATTAAAATGGTATGTTAATGTTATATAGAAAATTCTGCATTTGTCTATACTTCCATAGGGCTACCACTGCTGTTCTTTCTGCCTGAACATTAAAGACACTTGGTCAGCCTTAAGGTTAAATCAGGATAGCTACATACATGGATCAGAATGCGTGTTAAATGTATTGTAATTACAGTAAACAATTATATCTAAGTCATTGAACTGGAAATCTGAAAGTTACATGGATAATTGTTTATTATTTCTCCTCTGATGTAGTTCTTAATACAGCTACTGTTGATAAATATATATATATTTATCTGTAATCCACAGTTATTCTCAGTCACATAATGGTTTTTTTTGGTATATGAATTAATACACATAGAAGAGCAAAAGCAGAGGGCAATTATATTAAAGTGTAGTATGTTGATATTGTCAGGAATGATTAGGTTTGGTCTCATCTTTGCTTCAAACACGGTTCTCCTGTCTGGATTTGCACCTGGTTATGTTACAATAACTGTACTCTTCACAAAAAGTAGGGAATGCATATGTAAGCAATGTTAATAAAACAAGACTTGTCACAACTCCTGCAGTTCAAGAAAGCAGGGTCTTCCTATCATTTCTGAATCCAAGTGGTGGCCAGTATTTAAGAAAAACAAATGAACAAGAAATTCACAAGCTTTCTCATGCCTGGAGCACTGACAGCATATATAGGTGGATTTTTAATTATTTGAGGCAGTCCAAAGTTTTGAAGAGATCTCAATGACAGAGCCCTCAAGAATTCAGTATGGGGCTGTGGGAAGTTTGCGACTTAAATGGGATCAGACTGTTTTCCAAATATTTACAGACTATTTCTCTTCATAGTAGCACTTAAACAAATAATTAATTGCTATCAGCAATAGAACTGAATTGCTGAATTTTCGTCTGAATTCTTGTATCTTCATGGTTTTTCTAGGTCACCTAGTTTATCTGGAAGAGAGCTGGAGGAAAGTAAGTCAATATCTGATTTCTAATTCTACAGCCTACTCTCTGCCCTGTCTCTTTCAAGAGTCTGTGAGGGTGCAACACTTCCTTCTCTGTGCAGCCTGACTCTGCCCCACTCCATAGCCCCAGGGTAGCCAGAATTTGACCCTAATCCATGCTGTGCACTTAGATGTCCCCACAGACATTCCCATGTCTGGGCTGATTCTAATAGAGCCTGGCTTATCCTGATCTGTTCTCTTTATGCAGAAACTTTTCAATGCCTTGTAGCTATGTCTGGATCCATCTAAATCCAGCCAAAAGGCTACAGATTTCTGGGGGGGAAAAAGGGAAAACATTGATCCACAGTGGAGTTTTCAGTATGGCCATTCCTTCCATAGTTCTGTAGTTGTCTAACTCTCAAACTGACACTCACTAAACCAGTCCAGAGTGATAAAACCTTGGCAACCTTTTTTCCAGCCTAAATCTGAGCACATTTGTCATATTTGGAGTCCTACTACCCTAAATGACTTATCTCCCAGACAAATACTGTGATGATCAGGGACTTTGAGAGCCTGTATGCAAATCTTAATTGGAAGGGAAAATGAGAAAATAAAGTTTAGGAGAGAAGAAAAGTGATGGTGACATGGAAATCTTGACACAGAAGAACTTTCATGACAGAAGGAATTACATGAAACCTATAGCAAAAAGTAAGGAATGCACAAAAACCCCCTAACATACATCCAGAACCTCATTTTGAACTGGTGCAGACAGACAATCCCAACAGGGAATGTGAAGTCAGCATGGACAGAAGAAAGACAAGAAACTTGCTAAGCAAAGACAGAACAGTGATTGAAGGCAGTGATGAAGAGACAAAAGCAAGTTAAACAAGGTTTTCAAGTGTAAGAAGAAAGCAGAGTGTCGGAAACTCAGAATTTCTAATAGAGTGATTGTGGAGGAGTTTGCTGCTTGAGATGATCAGTACAGCACCCTAATCTTTTGCAGAACAGCAGATAACATATTTAACTTTAGGTTATGTTACTGCCACTTTAGAAACATTTGTAATACATAGTACTAAACCAATGACAATCACCCATTTAATATACATAAAAGCTAAGTTTGCTTTTAGCTTAGAACTACCATTTCAGAGGAGAAAAAAAAAAAACATATTCCAGTGTCTGCATATATTTCATAGTTGTTAAATAAATCAAGTGCAAAATGCTGTGTTGCCTCTTTCACTGTACAAAGACAGATGCCACAGCTAAAAGACCATGGAGAACAGTGCTTGTGAACACTTCATACTTTTTATTTCTGTTCTTATTTACTCAAGCTACTCTGTTTGCAGTCACTCATTCTTCTGGAAAATACCTGTGAACACTGGAATTTTCCTTACCATTAGCTCTCGGAATGCTCAAGAAGGCATGCTAACACAAGTGTCTAGTTTCTAAGAATTTCTTATTTTTGCTTTTCAACAAAAATCATCTCTATTTCTTTACAAATTCTGTGAGCACTTTGCTTACAGCAAAAACTGCTGAGCAGGGAATACAATTAACCTGGTCTCTTAGTGCAATATTACTCCCAGTTGTGTTGAAAGGGTAAAAACCCAAGGGGTAGGATGTCTGACTGTGACTGATAGCAAATCTTGCCCCCTGCTCTGATGAAATGTTAGAATCACAGAGTAATAGAATTGTTTAGGCTGGAAAAGACCTCTAAGATCATCAAGTCCAAACATTAACCCAGCACTACCAAGTCCTCCACTAAACAAAGTGCCCAAATGTCACACCTACGCATCTTTTAAATACCTCCAGGGATGGTGACTCCACCATTTCCCCGGGCAGCCTGTTCCAGTGCTTGATAACCTTCTGGGTGAAGAAATTTTCCCTAATACCCAACCTAAAATTCCCCTGGTATAACTTGAGGCCATTTCCTCTTATCCTATCACTTGTTACCTGTGAGAAGGAGCCGACCCTCACCTGATTACAGCCTCCTTTCAGGCAGTTGGTAGAGAGGGATAAGGTCACCCCTGAACCTTCTCTTCTCCAGGCTAAACACCCCCACCTCCCTCAGCTGCTTCTCATAAGACTTGTGCTCCAGACCCTTCACCAGCTTTGTTGCCCTAGTTTGGACATGTAATGATAACTGCGGTTTTATTCAACTCTTCCCCAGTTACAATTATATTAAAAAAAGGGGTAATAGGTCTTCCCTGCTTTCCCGGGAAGAGCAACAATACTGACAGAATCATGAAGTGTCTCAGGGCTACAATAATGGGGAAAGGGACTTATAAACATAAAAAATTGATGTTGAAGATGATGGTGTGTCCAAACAATGTTTAATGACTGCAGGAAATCACAGTAATTTGGGGGCATGCTGAGGACTTCCCTCTCCACATGTAACTCAGAAACTAGTATTCCAAATAGCTGTGGGAACACCAACAAGATTTCATGTTGGAATAACATTGTAACAACACTGGTAGTTCATTTAAACTGCAAAAGAATTGTTGGAAACGGCTTTAGGGATTTCAGTAGGTTGCAATTAAACTCTGGCATTAATAGTGATCATGGGCTGCTGAGCATTTTCTGCTCCCTCACACTGTGTCAAGCTGTTACAGTTGTCAAGCACTCAGAGGGACAGGCAGCTTGCAGAGAAAAGAAGATGAAGATCAACAGCAGCAGGTAGGACAGAATCACCCACGCATCATTGCTATGCGTTTCCTACTGGAAAGCATAAGCTTGACAATGAATTATGAAATAATCTGACAAGTGAGTTTTACTCGTATGCTGGGCAAATTTTAGGACGCTCAAGATGCCGTGCTGGTAATTGTGTCTTATGTAAATAAGATTGTTTCTGGAGCTCTGGACATTTTATAAGCATTAAAAAGGTATAAAAATAATAATTTAAAGACTGAAAAGTGCTCTAGTGCATATTTTTTTAATGAATGAAGCATCTTTCAAGTGTTAATTAGAACTAAATGAGTAAGGAAAGAGAAAATTTTTAGAATATACCCAGCTTCCTGTATTTCTCAAATCACTTACAAAGCATTTATGGAAGTGATTGATTTCTGTGAAATGGAAATGCATGGTTAGATTTAATGGTATGAATTACATCACTGTAGATGATCACCTACTCTGCTATATTAAACCATACCGTCATGACTGCATGGACACTGATTTATATATGGGAAATGAAAGAAGTAAAACCATTCATTTTTAGGAATGAGGGCTCAATAAGTGGAAATTAGTGTGACACAGTACAGTTTGCACTATTACAGGACCTGGATTTTAATCAATATAAAATATTTTATCTTAAATTCCATTATTTTCAACAAACTTGTTTGTAAAAAAAAGTTCACAGCAGGATAATAAATAGTGAAATTAAAGAATCAGCAGAAGGTAATGGAGAGAAAAGGAAAGTCATAATAATGAAATACAGGGGAAAAACATAAAAGAAATGGCTTTTACTAAAATGAGACAGACTTAGCTTAAGGTATTCCTTAGAGGAATGGGGTAACCCACTAAGAAGACAATTCTCTTTTGAGGTCCAGCTTAGAATTTCTCACCAGCACAGGAAAAATGGAATTTTCTTTCAGTCTATATTTAGAATTCACATTGTTCAGTGAATCTCCATCTCTGGTGTGAGCAGAGAAGACAAGTAAAATAAGCACACATGGGATTGAAGACTATCTCTAAAAGCAGTCACAAAATCAGTGATTTTCTTGAGCATTGGTCCACAGTGAGGAAACCACTTTTCACCTGTGGTCAGCTGGTGTGACCTCCAACAGCTACACTGGTAAATTAACAGTGAAAGTCTTTCTCTGAAAAAGCAAAGTTACAGCCCAACTACTGCAGCATGTCCCACGTCTGTCCTTCTGAACAGAAACCAAAACGCAAGCAACCGAAAATCTTAATGAAATCCCACATATGTGAAACAAAGGCATGAAAGAAAATGTAATGATAGAACAATGATACAAAGTAATAGGAAGAAAAGGGGCTTTATAAGAGCAATGAATACAAATATAATAACTGTTAAGACTACTCAGATTACCTGAAAACACAGGTATTGAATAACTATATATTACATTTACTATCTGTTGTTACACTATCTTCTGAGACAGAAGTTCTTTTTTTTTTTGAGAGAAGAGACATATGAATCTAGAAGATACTTAATCAAAGCAATGATATCTACTGTTATTATATTGGGCAAATAATGTTTTGCCATTCTGCAGAACTTTAAGAGACAGATATACTTATTTTCATGTGTAGAGTGTGTTTAGACTGTAAGAAGTCACCATGTTTAAAAAAGAAATAGAATACCTGATTCATTTTCAGCACCTATGAAATTGATGTAATTAAAAGGACCTACGAGAAAATGAGCTAAAGTAGGTAAAACCAGATTTTTAAAATATATTCTTAGTTTCCCAACACAGTAGAAAGGAATTTGAACCATAAAATATAGGGTTAATTTCTGATCTATAGGTATCATGAGACTGCAGTGCATAACTGAAGATGTTTCATAAACCATTCAATAAGGAATTGAGACAATAAAATATGAATAAAATCAGATATGTTATCCTTGTTCACTTTAATAAATGCTTCATCTCCTAAGGTATGAAGCAAAAGAGAGATGATGACACTGTCTTTGTTACTACTGCTTCATTCCTGAACACAGTTTAATTTTTTGTTTCTAAACTGTTAGAACTAAAATATTTCAGACCAATTTGAGTAAAAAAAATGTGCTGTTTTCAAAAAGCACATGTATATGTCCGGTTCTTTTTTTGTTGTCATAGTGAAAAATCCAAAACCAGATTAATCCATATCAGTATTGTAACAGATTTTTTTCAGCTGCCAAAACAACCCCCATATTTTCTTATAAAAATATTCTGATCTAATAAGTTATTCCTATGCATTTTTTTCTACTTTTAAAGAATAAAGACTGAGATAAAAAAAATTCTTCAATTTTAACTTAAACAGCCAAAGTAGGGCTATTTTAAAACTTCCATTAAATAATATGCTGTATCACACTGACTTATCTTCCAGCTTCAGAAAAGATGCTATCTTTCCCTATGCTATAGCTGATCATTCTATCTAGAGAATATTCAGAGAAATAACTGTAAGAGTTTCTACTAAGATATTTTTCTATACGTTTTCAAAGTCCCATACAATGGTCTTCCAGAGAGAACTTGCCTGTCCTCCTGCCAGCAACACCACACAATCAGTGCTCCCACACTTTCTATTTTGCCTCATGTATTGATAGACTAAGTTGCCAGCTACATACTTAACATGAAAATATTTTATTGGAATGTCAGAAGTAGTTTATCACAGGCAGTAAAAATACACAATTAACAGCAAATGCTTAAGAACGCTGCTAGAAGGATTGAGTAGGAACTTGATTAAATATTGTGGTAAGGTTTAATTTGTGGTATTTTGGCTGAGATCTGAAGTGTATGGGTCTCAAAAAATGTCATTCCATCATGGTCTCTACATGGTATCATCAGGGTCTACTACTGCAGCTCGGCATATTGTGGGAAATCATGATGTCTGTTGTCGGTTTTGTGTTTTGTGTTTGTGTTTAGCAAAAACTGTGTGAGGCTGTTGCCAGGAAATAAAGAAACACATAGGTGTGGGTCTAGAGTAAAGAAAATACTGCCAATTAGGCATAACTGAAAATGTAAAGGGGACCTAGAAGACTGGTGTGTACTCAGGACCACACAGAATTGCCACTTTCATTCTTTTCTGCTGATATTCAGTCTGAAGCAGGAGGCACTTCAAACAGTAGGGTTTTGCAGTTACCCGAGGGAGATAAAAAGTTGAATTAAAAAATTCAGAAGCTGCAATTTGGAACTGAGCCTCTTCATTTAAAAGCAGTAGGAAGTGCAACTTGGGACATAGTGGTTGTTGTGAGTAGTTCCACTATGCGTGGTTATGCATGAGTGCATCCTGGGGGGTCAGGTGAGCCTCATTAATGTAGCCAAGCTAGGGCTGGCTCAAGTGTGAACATTAGAGGAATGGACAAAACATGCATTAGTTGGACTAATTTTATATATGAGAAAAGACATTTCTCACTGTGCAAGTGTATCAGTGGTCCTCCAAATATTATTAATTTGTTAGAGTCCTTGCTAGATTACCAGAAAAAAATTGGAGCAAATTTATTTCTTACAAAATATTAACGCTGCTTTGCATTAATAACAGTATAAATCTCTGTTTGCAAAAGTGCCTCTTTATAGGCAATGCCTTCACCGTGAATGCTGCTAGAAATCTCATCCCTAACACATCAAAATTGTGCATTGAAAACAACAGTTTTGCATCTAAAATGCTCATCTTTCTCTATAAAAGGGGTGTCCCCATAGAAGACAGCATGACTATTACAGCCAACTCTGGGATATACTGTGGTATATGGCAGCTTAAAGCCTGGCAAGAACATATACGTGACATGACTGGATGATAATTTATTAATGAAAATGCTAGGGGGGGTCAGGGTAAGGCATGTCTCTGAATTTTTTCTCTTGCCTCCTCCGTTAATATTTGGACTCTATCTTCCCCTTGTTTGCTGTAACATTTTCTGCATTCCCCATATTTTTTCATAGCCTAAACACTTTGATCTCCAATACCTAGCTTCATCCTCATCTTGAAAACACACTGTTAGCATTTACTAATTTTAACTGCAAGAACTTGCAAGGATTATCACACTGTAACTCCCGTTTGTTGATATTAGCTCTCCTGGAAAACCTCTTACTGATTTTTCTTTTAGGTAGCACAAGAAACATAAGAATGGAGGATCTTTAAGCTTCTTGCTCTGCAAAGAAAGTGCCTGTGACAGAGATCAGTCTGACTTAGGAGATAACTTGCAGTTGAGTCATCTCCCTTTTCTCTCACAGTTCTTCGGCAAGTGACTATCTTTGGCTACTTGGCTGTCTTGGGATTGTTGCTAGTTTGCACTGCTTATATCAGACCCACACTAGGTATTGGTGCAGTGCAGATTTAATACACTAAAGCTGGTATTCAGTGGACTTTGTAGTGAAATGGATAAAGCATTTTTTATTAAATACTAAAATAATACACACGTAGGAGTTACTGATAATTTAAGCAGCTATAGAAAGTCTTCAGACTTTTCTTCAGCTGACATGATTTGCTAAAACTGGAAAATGCAGAACAATTCTACATGTTTCTCCAAATTAATTAATTAATTAATTCTATAAGTGTTAGAATAATTTTTAACTGCTCAGAAAATGTGACAATCATGGGAGAAAAAGTAGCTTCAACCTATGCCTCCCATAGGATTTCCAAAATCCATCACCTCTAAGAATTTTGTGCTAAATGTGATCATCTCCTGAACATCCAGGATAGCATAGAGGTAGATGGTTCAGCTTTGCCTCTTTGTAGGCATCTGTTTCATCTGTCCTCCCTTGAATTTCTGAACTCTATGGCACCCTGCTGCTATAGATGGAAGGAAGAAAGCAGGAAGAAAGGCCCTTTCTCAGTTCTTTAGGCATACATATTGTAAGAATCCCTTCTGAATGAAAATTAGCTGACAAAGATAAGATGTTATCTGAGCATCCAAAATGTGATTAGTTTATTAACAGGAGGAAAACACGAAAAGTTACACAGATCACAGAAGAATGAAATATGGATATGAGAAACCATCCTTGGTGTTCAACCTCTGAGATCTATTTTGTATGTTCATTACCAGCCTGACTCATGCCTGATCTGGGTCTACTCCATCTCTTGTCACATACCTTTCCACAAATACCATAAAGTCTCCTCTGCTACCCTCTTCTGTTTCTTGATCAATTCTGCCTTTGCCCAGACACTTTTATGTGCAAATTATTTTATTCTGAAAACAATTCTGTACCTAATTTGAGAATTTTCAGAAGGTGCTGTCACATCTCTTCTTGTTCCCAGACAGAATAACATCTCCTGATTGAAGCAGAACATGATAAATTTCAGGATTGAATCTTGTCCCCACTCAGCTGTATTGCAAATGACATTTACTTAAGGGTCACAGGGCTGAATGCAGGCTGAACAACAGACTGCCTGCAGTATGTGTGGCAGCCTTCATCTCATCCTTATTCAGAACAAATCCATGGCACAAGAGAAAACTGGGTCTCTTGTAACCTTACCTTTTACCTTGATAAGAGATGAGGAAATGTGCAGGCCACTCAGGTTTGGAAGACTGCATAAGTCCCTTGCTTTAGCAAACATTTAAACTGAATGACCTTACCATGTTACAACCTAAATCTGTTATGTTTGTGATATATCTGGCTATTACACTCATTTCCTTCAGGACTGTAGCATAATAGATATGTCCTGCTACTCAGAACCTCCTGTACTTATGAAAAAGCTGGAATTTTGTCCCCTTGTTTATACAAATGAACATCTAGATTTTTAAGTTTACACATACATGATACCCAGAAAAGATGTGCTGTATACTTACTCTTGTGTTGTTTCTTTCAGCTTTTAGTTCTGAAATCTCTTCCTCTTTTTCAAGCAGCTGTTCCCTGCATGCATTTAATTCTTTTGTCAGTGCAGCAAATTCCTGTAGAATAAAATTATATATGAAGTTACTCAAGATGTAAGCACTGGGATAATCAAATCCATATGCATCCTAGATTTTGAGGATTTAAATATTTAGAAATCATCAACACAAGCTAAAATAGCATATTTAAGTTTCAGCATCTACCAAAATCATTTCAAGTCTAGACACAGCTAAGACAAAGTGACTACTGATTTAAGTTTAGAAACAAAAGAAGATTCAAAATGATGGCAACATCTCCGATACATAAACTATCAGAACCACACCAGAAGAAGAACAGAACCAGCCAATTTCATAGCAACAGAGACACCACATTCCACACATAAGGAGGTCCAACTCAACGTGCTCACTTAGGAGAATTCTTGCCACTCTGTAAGGCAGCCTTTGCAATATGGCACACGAGAAAAAAGTCACTAATCAAAATCTATCTAATATCAGATCAACATAAGCAATATATGTGTTGTGAAAAAAATACTATACTTGATACTGAAATTAACTATATAAATGTATTCGGGCACTATAGTGAAAGGCCGTGATGACTCAGAACAATATTTTTTCATTCTAATGAGTTTCCTATGAATTAACAAGATAAAATTATATTGGATTTTAAGTTGCTTCTGATGTTAAGCTTTATGCATGCAACTAATAGGTATTCTGAAAACCATCTTTTAATTGTCAAAATTTCTATTAAAATGCCTTGAATTTACCACTGCTGTAACTCTTCAACAATACACATTAATTTTTGTCTCTACAAAGGGCACTCATAGGGTTGTATTTAATTTCAGTAAGGAAAAGGTTTCACTCCATATGTGTATATTTTTGACAGGCATAAGATACAGTAAACTGTAGTGGTTAATTTTGCCTTTATAGCAAAAAGATGCTACATGTCTGACAAAAACAGTAAGGTAAAGGATGAAAAGCCTTTAAGATTTGCGATCACATTTTAAGAAAGAAAGTGTCTTGAACAGCGCTGCTGTTTAACAAAGATGTATACATATTTTTAAATATTAAGTTAATTTTAGTTTGACCAAAACAGACAGTGCTTAAGAGCCCACCAGCCCACAAGCAGGCAGCTAGACTGCACTCCAAGAGAAAGCAGTTCAAGGAAAAAACATGTCCAGGTGGTTTATCTTATCAGCCAGTAGGATGAAGCTGAGACTAAATCTACTTATTTAAGACAAAAGCTAGTGATGATCTCAAAAGGCCTTGGTTTTCTTCCTCTCCTCGAGCTGCAGAAAGCAGCTTTTATCTGAGCTAAATAGCTGTTCAACAGAAGTTTGGTGGGTATTCCTAGTCTCATTCTATTTTATTCAAGTTTTTAAATAGTTAAAAGTACATGGTATTATATATTAAAAATTATTTGAATAAATTTCAAAATTCTGACAACATGTAACTAAGGGTACATTTTTTTTTCATTTTACAGCAGCTGGAACTGGAGGCACAGGAAACGTCCATGCAAATTGCATGGTAAGAAAGAAAGTGTTGTACTAATATCCTCAATGGATTTTGTTTTAGACACTGGCTATTGATCACATGAACCATATAATGACAATTTCTGTCATACCTCCTAACCAGTGTTTGCTTTTTACATCCTAGTGCTCAGGTACATTTAAGGCTACACAGTATACTTCGATGTTAAAACTCTTAGCTTAGCTTTGACAGTGAGATTTATATTATAAAACTCCTCCCTAACTTTTCAAAAGTATCATTAAAACTTCTGACTGTAGGTTTTAAGCTAGGATTCAGAAACTAGCAGTCCAGCAGTGTTAATTCTGTTCAGAATTTAAAAAAACCCAAACCCTCCTGTCCTTATGGCTATTAATAATGTTACACACTGAATGAAAATATCACAGTTAATAGAAAGCTAATGATCTCAAGTCATATGGAATCAGAATTTTGAAGCAGAAAACCACTCATAAACACATATTTCTCTATAGCCCTACAGGGTGGAGCCCTTGTTACTAATCTACACAGGCTTTATACACGTAGATTAGTGTCTACAATACTTTCAGAGTCTCACAGAATAAACTTTCAGTGTAATGTGTGCAGTATGTTGTTGCTGTTTATGCTTTCTCATTTCTTTGTATTGTTTCAGCTGGAATTAAAATAGACATTTTGGCATATGCTTGGGCATCCGGATGGGTGACAGGTGGTGGAGAGGATAACAAGTGTCATCTGGTGCCTTACAGTTGGAGCTGGAACTACAGTAAGGCAAAGCAGTCTGCTAACATGCATTTGTTGCTTTCCTTGGAAACGGAAAAAAGATACATTTCTCAAACTGCACATCCTTGCAGTGCCAAGGCAAGGCTGCTACCAATACAATCCCTAAAGCTTTGGTCCATATAATCTCATATAAACAAAGGAATTAAGTTCCTAGTACTTTGCTGAGCAGAGCAGAGTTAATTCTTAGGGAAATTTTGTCTGGTCATCAGTGTAAGTTTTCCCTTGCTTTTAAGCAAATCATTACTCAAAATTCTGCTCCCAGAAAGTCCCATACCTAATGTAATGTTGTTTCAGCCTCAAAATACTTTCAGCTTATATTCATAATATCTATTAGCATTGACCTGAGCTGTGTCCAGTGTTTCAGATCTCATTACTTGATTGGCCAACACTGTTCTTCCAAGCCTACTAATTATTCAGTTGCTGGTGCTGCTCTCTGAAATTCCTCTGTGTTTTTGAGAGACCTGCAGTACAAGCATTTACAACAAGCAGTCACCTCTTCATATGTCTAGAGTCCAAGTGGCCAGCTTCACCTGAAGTACTAGAGACTGCTCATTCCTCAAGAGCTTGGAATTCTCTGAATGGAATGATGGCAGAAAGAGGGATTTATTCCTTGTGTTTATATCATAAGCCTTTTACAGGGAAAGTCTCAAAGTAAATCGAATTGCCCCTAGAGCTTTGTAAATTATTATTTCTGTCACATCTGTTTTGATAAATTAATAACTAGGATAACACCTCACAACTTAGTCTTCAACTAATACTTCTGAAACTTAATGTAAAACTTATTTCAAATACAACCTTTTTATCCAAGATATCCCTGTGACCAATGCTCCAGGAAACATGTTTTCCCACAGGTTCTATGCTAAGCAAAGCATATTTTTGTTTTAACATAACACCCAGTTATATAACAAATATCATGTGATGATAATGACCTCTGCTCATGCAATTCCCCTGTATATATATACAGGGATCAAGGGAATACTGTCATCTGGAATTACCGTTTGCATCAGAAATCTTGCATGGTCAGTGACCACGACAGTCAGTCATACTTTGGGAGCCCTGAAGGTAAGATCTGTTGCATAACTAATAGGAGTTGACAGGCACAACTGCACTCTTAAAGCTCATATAGAAGTTGTGTGGCAGTAAAGCTAATTAAGAACTGAAGTGAATTAAAACTCTATGAAAATTATTCAGTTGATTGCACTGGTTTTCTATTATACCGTGACATCAAGATGTTAGTAATTTTTTTGGTGATAAACAACCTGAGAAAGAGCATTGTTTTCCCCATCTGAATAAACATAATCTCAGAGCCTATCTTAACTACCTTAACTGCTGATTCTTTTCTTCTTTTAATACTTGGCGTATGAAAATAAGCCTTGAAAACCAATTCAACAGAAATTTGTAGCAACTAAAAGGACCACTAGGAGTTACCAATAAACAAAATTTAAGGACTTCCTCCAGTGAAGCAGCTGAAATACAGTTGGAGCAGAGGCTGGAGGGTGCCTGAGAGAGTGGGATGCCATTGGGACAGGAAGGCTGGCAGCGCTGCCAGATGTGCTGGCAGCAGGGCTGGGCAGGGGAGGCACACTACAGCTCTCTTACCATTAAATTGCTGCCTCTAGGGACTGGCTCAAGAAATGCTGCTTTCTGTGCTGTTCCCAGGAAAGGCCTTCAAGGTTTATTTTCTTATGACCAAATGCATAAAACATATATAACTAGTCTCCAAGTTGAAGGTACACCACAGAAATTATGAGATCTCATATCTCGGATACACAACTGTTCAGAATAAGATCCAGTCCAAATTGAGCTGAAATTAAAACACAGTCTCTCATCATGCCCACAAAAAATAATGAAATAAAGTAGGAATTTTGTAGTAGTAATAGTAAAAACTAAATTAAAAACACATAAAATTCAATTTTGGAGACACTGAGAAGATTCAGCTTAAAATCTCCTCCTCTGGATTTTCCATCATTGAACCACAGTTCATTTCAGGAATGAGTGAGTGAACTAATCTCTGCATGGAAAAAGAATTGTAGGGGTTTATAATTCCTATTTTACATTCAATACAAGGTATGCTAACCAATTTGCTTTCCTACAAATTTAGATGTAATTAATTTAACACAGGAAATCACTATCTACTAGAATTCCCTCAGAGTTTTAACCTTTTATTTATTATGCTTTCATCCAATCCAATTGTGTGTGGGCAGAAAAAGAAAGGTATCTTCTTTCTTTTCATATTATTCCTTCATTGGAAATGTTCTTGAAAATTCTCCATGCCTTTTAAATGACCAATGATTTATTTTAGCAATTTTGTCAGAACATAGACTGCATCCTTGCTGACTCTTATTAACAGGACAAAATTAAAAAATAATTTGGAACGTAATTCACTATTTATCTTCTTGCTACAGAGAAGTAATAATAATATTCCTTGATTCTAAACTAGGTTGAATGCAAGATTTTCCCCCTCCCTGAAGTGTTCAAGGCCAGACTGGATGGGGCTTAGAGCAACCAGCTTGAAGTGAAAGGTGTCCTGCCCACAGCAGCAGGGTTGGAACTAAGTGGTCTTTAAGGTCCCGTCCTACTCAGGCCATTCTATGATTCCATGAGTTAAACTCCATGGGTTTGGAGTCAGTCATCTAAAACATTCTGCTCAAAATGAGAGTTCATTCACACACAAGTTTTAGGTCGGACATGTACTCTGAAACACTGTATTATAACAGCACCCGGGTAAAAAAAATGGAAATCTGTTTAGATCTTAGGACTAAAATTTTGATCTCTTTATACGTAAAAAAGCAAAACTTTCAGAATTGTAGAGTAGTCTCTGAATTACTCCCTTAAAAATATCAGAGTAGTTTGCACTATGATGCTGTTTCTGTAGAGTGTTTTCTGTACTTCTCCACAAATAAACATAAGCAAAATCGATTTAGTCTCCATTTTCCACATTTTTAATGCGCTGGAAGTTATTTTTACCATCCCTTCAAGAAAATTGGCCACCAGTCGTATATTATACAAAAAATCATATGATGTGGATTGGCCACATCAGCTACTGTGGCTCTAATATGAACTGAGTGTTTCTTTGACTCACACCACGCATGCACAGTTAGGGAATAATTCTATTGCTATTCTTCTGTACAGAGAGTGCCTCTTACAGTGGTTCTTACAGAGATATTGTGTTTCAAACTACCTAGGAATTTCCAACACTGGATTGGGTTGCTTAGTGGTCTGCAAGACATCTAAAACGTGGGAAGTGGGACGAAGTGTCACGATGTGAGAGTTCCATTAACTGACAAAGGAAAATGAAGAGTTGCACCAGGAGAGGTATAGATTGGATATTAGGAAACAGGCTAAGCAGGGAAGTGATGGAATCACCATCACTGGAAGCATTCAAAAAAACGTGTGGATTGGCACTTGGGGACGTGGTTTAGTGGTGGCCCTGGGAGTGCTGGGCTAACGATTGGACTTGATGATTTTAGAGGTCTTTTCCAACCTTCACTATTCGATGATTCTAAGACAACAAGATTTCTGTTATGCAAGAGAGATAACTGAGCGTTTGAGCTAGGGTAGAATTAATTTCTTCCCAGTACCTATTACAGTGCTGTGTTTTGGATTTGGAATGAGAATAGTGTTGATAACACACTGATGTTTTGATTTCTGGTTAAGTTGTGTTTATCCTAAGCCAAGGACCCATTTTTTCCTTGTCTCACGCTCTGCCAGTGAGGGTACACAAAAAAAACTGGAGAGGAGCACAGATGGGACAGGTGTCCTGAACTGAGCAAAGGAACACCATAGAATGTGGCATAAACTGGGGGAAGTTACTGGAAGGGCAGCTGATCTGGGTTCGGGAAGGGGGGTCTGGCATTGGTCAGCGTGTGGTGAGCAATTGCATTGTGCATCACCTTTCCCCCCCCTTTCCTATTATTATCATTATTATTATTGTTATTATTGTTATTGTATATTTATTTATTTTCATTTATTAAACTGTTCTTGTCTCAACAAACAAGTTTTACTTCAATTCTTCTCCCTATTTCACCAGGGTGGGGGGATAACAGAGGGGACGCTGAGCAAGTGGCTCTGTGGTGTTTCATCAACAGCTCGGTTTAAAACCATGACATTCAGTAACATAGTGGACTTGTGACCCTTTTTTTTTTTATTTTTTTTCTTTTTACTTCCAGAAATGTGAGTAGTGACTGAAATTTTGAAATGTGTAGACATTTACCCACACAGAAGCACACAGTCAATGCTCCTCAGAAGAAAGAAAAAGCTTTTCAGAGGCTCAGAGCCCACTGTAAAAATCTGTAAGAATTAATAATTCCAATGCATTCACTGAACACAAACTGGACAAATGGAGAACTGTTATATAGCTTTCCATCAAGAAAACCTCCTTCCTTAGTCAGTTGAATCTACATCAGATTTTGAACTAAGTCTTGCAAATATTTACATATTCAGCCATCCCTTTCTGGATTCCTTCTAGAAGGAATCATCTCAGGTTAGTGTAATCTCTCTGTGCATGGCCTGCTACTGTGAATGAGTAATTTACCATGATGACTGTGGTCCCAGAGTAAGAGAGATGTAACTGCTTTTTTGAGCAAACAGAAAAACATTGAAATACCTTTCCAATACCTGAAAAGAAGAATACACATACACAAAAAGCCCAAAAAACTTGCTTCTAGAAAAGATCCTGAAATAACAAAGAGGACTGAGGATTATATGAAATAAAATTTATATATCTGATTGAGGTCACTCAAATATATATTTTGGTGTAGCTTTGTGACATACGTAACCTAACCTTTATAGAAATGTCACCTAAATTCACCAGCTGTATCACGTTACTTGCATGATTTTTCAGAACAAGAGTACCACAGTATTCAAAATTACATTTCAAAATGCAGTCAGAAAGAATCTTTAAATGCATCTGTTTACATGTTAGTTGATGTGATAGCCATTCTAGATAAATTCAAAGATAATGGGAAGAACAAATCACTGTCAGGACTCATGATGTAATCTGCCTAATTTTCCTAGTACACACTTGCCATGTAAAGATTAATTCCACCAGATTTTTGAAGTCAAAGAAAATTCCACACCAACATGAGTATTATGGCAATGGCTCCGTTTCTGGCAATGATTTTCTCACGTGGGATTACTTCAGGAACAAATTTCACACTACAGACAGAAGATACAGGCAGATAAATACGCCATGGTAGTTTTCACTTGAATCTAGGGCAATAATGATATTAATATAATTCCTATGGTTTTAGCAATATAACCACAAGCAAGGATGCATGTATAACTCTCTAATCAATGCCAAACAGCCAGACACAAATCTATTTTCCATTATTTCCCAAATTAGCTTGAAAAATTGTCATGTAAAAGTGTAAATTTTACATGACGCCATCTAAAAAGTGCTCACTGCATTCCTGGCATTTTCACAGTTAAATTATTTTAATGGAAAACTGCTGAATAAAGTATGCAATCTGCTGACTTATTATTATTTTCCCACTTCCTGTGTTTAAATAATTTAGGTTTAGTGCTCTGTATTATCTGATCTGATTATGTACTGATCACTAAAATTTCCACTTTCTGAAGAATAATGTCCACCCAGCAGGTATTTGTGTGTTAAAACACTGACAGTAACAATAAAACAAAAGAAAAGGGGTGGAGGGGGAAGGCATGACAGAATTAACAACAGATTTTTCTTCTTTCTTAATCTAGATTTTCCTGTGTTCTGTGAGACTCTTCAGATTATGATAAGAGATTCACAAAAGCTTAAAAAAATTATCTCAAGCACAAGGTAGTACATGACAAAACTTCAACATCACTTATTTGTAATCCTTACTATCAGGCTATAAAGCTTGAGGCTTCAAAAGCCTTGACAGCCTCCATCCCTTAAAAAACCAGAAATTTAAATAATTATAAAAATACAGCCTAATTTTTAACATGTTAATTATAATGTAGCAAATCCAATTATACCAAACAAGTAATTCTCCCATATTTATGAACAAGAATGAGCTTAAAAGAGTTTTTCTTTCCCCCTAAAAAAGGCAGATTGAGAATTTAAAGGTCTTGTGTCTAGCAGATCATGTAAACTAGATTGGTTGGGTTTGGAACAGGTATCACAGTGAGTGACAGTAAAATACTCTGTTCCTTTGAAATAACACTAAAGACACTAAATTGTGTCTTTAGTGCTTTGCTCCTGACTGATGGGAACACTGAGGCACAGAGGGTCTATACGCAAATTAAACATCTGACAGCCTAGTACTGAAAAGGGATGTGATAAAACATCACTCATATAAACACCTGTAAACATAATAAAGCTGAATTTGTAAGTCAAAATTGTGTCAATTTTGAACTAAAACTGTGTGACTTTTAAAAAGCTCGTAGTATTATATCCAGTGTAGGATGAACCTGCAGACTGGCTTACACTGTGTATTCAGAATGTTTTACTATACAGACTGGACTGGTTTTTGTAGAAGCATTACTCATGTGCAACACTATGGCAGCACTTTCCTGAAGTGGGATGAAAGTGTCCTTGGTTGCGACTGTAGGGATTTTTTCTTCAAATCATACTGCTGTAGCACACAAGTGAATCAGCTGTATAATAAGGGGAATTATACCCTCAACTTTTTTTCCATTTAATAATTAATGCCTTTGTTTTACAGATATTAATATTCAATCCTTCTAAAAATACACACGTAATTTGCAGATATAGCTATGTTGCAGACTACAGCATATTATCATTTTCAAGTGACACTTTTTAACACAGAAGATATCTACACCAACATGATTGATCAAATATTGTACTGCATAAAAACTGATGACAATTTACTCCTCCATATCTGGAAAATTTTCCATCTATCAATAAGTAAAAAGAGCAAAATATGGTCTAAAATGTCAGACTATGACTAGTTTTTAAAATAATTTTATGGAAAATGGGATTGATTTTATTCTAATAAATCAGTTATATATTTCCCCAGATATTTAATTATTAAAGATGCGAAATGGTCACAGAGCAGTAGCATAAGCACGAGATAAATTGCTGCATTGAAATATAAGACTACAACCTCCCACTGCCAGCGCAGAGTCTGATTTTATGCTTACCATCCTACTTCTTTTTTTTTTTTTTTTTTTCTCCCCTCCCAAATTTAAAATAAACGCAAAGTTAAAAAAAGAATAAGCCTGGACAATATGCAAATTACTGAAATGCTTTACAGACTGTACAATGGCTTCAGCACATCAATGCACACACACAACCCTTGTTGTAAGGCAGATTGAGGTCAGTACATGGCCCTAAGAAATAACCTAAAATAAATCCTGACACAGAGGATATATGAAGGGTGACTATAAGAAGCAACACATACTTACCAGTAAACAGAATAGGTCCTCTATTATAATGTTGGATAAGGAATGTGCAGCTTATTTTGGTGCCAATTCCAGCCTCCTAGTCTAGCTGATTTTTAGCATCCCTGACTCACTTTCCAAACTCTTTACTTTCCTAGCTTCAATTTGCTTCTCCACAGAGCAACTTGTTTTCTTCCAGGCAAACTTGACAAAATACAGCGTGACCTTTTCCTCTCCCTCATTTTGTGTAACTGTCCTGACACTTGTCTCCTTCTCTGCTTTCTCAGCATTGTCTCTGGGTGAATTTTATCCATGATCACACATTCAGTTATTATTAATAGGTCAACAAGTCTTTTGTTCTGATTCAGAACACATCCTTCTTTCCACAGTAAAATAATATTTTTTACCCTTTCAGAATTTTATACTAAATAACCAACATTAAATAATTTAATATTTTTAATTTATTTAATTTTTTTCCCCAGTTTTTTTCTGTTTTTCAGTTTCCAATTTTTTCATTAATTTACTCAGCGTAAAACTCAGGAAAAGAGGAGGATGAAGAAAATGCAAACATGCTTAATTATATTATTTTGAAAAACGTCCAAAGTTCAGAATATTAATCATATTAGGTTCTAGCCAAAAAATCATCAAGTTAAAAAGCTGGAGTTTTTCTTTCTTTTTGGCAGAGAAAGATTTAGACAGAATCTAATCTACTAACTGACTTTATCCACCAACACTGTCTTTGCATAAACTGTATTTAATCTTTTTCTGGCAAAAATAGTTACTAATGGATCCTTGAAGATGCAAATATTAGATTTTCTATATCCAAGCTGGTCACTTGAGCAGAAAAAGTGAATAAATGTACTCTTCGGATGTGATTGATCTACCATGGCTCCATTTATATCTTTTGGGTTGAAAGGAACTGCACCTTTAAATTCCTTTTTTTTTCTTTATAGTGTTTCTATAAAGAAAATTGGGAAAGCTACCTCTTCTGCACTGTAGATGGCTGCTTGTGGTCTGACCTGCCCCAGCAGAACTAAAGCTTCACTGTGAGAATAAAATCCCCAAATAAAACTAGCGATCAGGGATCACTTCATAGCTGGTAGCCCTGGTGGCAATACTCTTGCCATCCGCCTTGCCCCTGCAAAAAATGGTTGAAATAAAATACATAAATTGGTAGTAATTATCCCATTCTTCTGGGTGCTAGTGTTCAACTGGAGCTGTATGGGGGGATCTGGTTCTTGGGGAAGACAACAAAACAAGTGTCCAGAGTCACAGTAAGGTTAAACTCCTGCCAAAGCACTTCAGGGCAGTATCAGCAAAACCCTGTGTGAGAACAACCAAGCCACAAGCCTGGCTGTGCGGGAATTGTGTGGTGACACACTGTCTGTGACAACTGAGGCGAATGTCTGTGAGGACTTATGGTCTTATTTTAATGGACAAAGGTGGGATAGATGACATTTGGAAGATATTTCCATTCTCTGAGTCCACGGCAATGAATCCGTAGATACGGTTTCACTGTGGTGAATTCCACTTTATTTGCAGACTCTTTCATTTAGATGACTACAGTGTAGATCGTGATGATAATGCATTTACATATAGTGCTTTCTTGATGTGTCTGCTGGAGATAATTTAGGCCATGGATTTAACTAATTTGCTTTCTATTTGATAATTGAAAACATGTGAACTTTTCTTCATATGTTGACTTGCTCTCTTTCCAGTTAGTCCATGTAAGAGTTAGCTAATATTCACAAAGTACAAATATCTACCTTATGAAGGAATCCCAATTATCCTTCTTCCAGCAATCTAATAGAATATTTTCTTTTTTTTTTTGTACAATGGAAGTAACATCAAATTTTTTTCAAACCTTGTGTTATATACTGAAATGGTTAACAGCAATATTTTGTTTTGTCTATACTATTGCAATGAAATTTAAGAACTTCAGTGGTGAAAACAAGATAATTAGTTGCAGATGTTCTTCATCAGGAAATATGATGAATTTGTCATTACTGACAGAGACTTTGTCCTGAGGAAAAATATACAATGTAGTTCCAGATGCCAAGAAAACCAGATTAAGGAATGGAGTATTCTGTATTAGAAATTGCATAAGTAACAAAGATTTTATTAACCTCTGTGCCTTTTCTGAAAATAAAGGAATAATAAAACATCTTAAAATTATGTTAATACTCAGACACTGGCATCTGTTGTTTGGTATTTTTTAAGACTACAGGGTAGTTGATACAAAACACTTTGAGGTTTTTCAATTCTCTTTCTCTCTCTGCTCTCCCCTTCTCCCCTCCTATTTCTTTGTATCTCTCTCGCTCACATTCACTGTTAAATAAAATCCGTATTATTGACTTTAGCACATGATCTTGTTTGCAGTTCAATTTGAGCAGAGGTATCTCTTAGTAACCAGATCATAAGGAAGCAGTAGTTCAACACATGAGAAAAAATACTGCTAAGACTGCCAATCAAGAGCTCTATAGGACTCCAGTGATCGTGCTCAATAAATAAGACATTTACATCAAAATACAGCCTCGTTAGCTATACATTCTTTAGCTGCCCACTGGACGGGTGGACGGCCCAGAGGTAGATTCTGCTCAGACAATTCATGCATCTTTGTCCACACCTTGTTGTTTAGTCCTTCAGGCATTGACAGTGCCTGTGCATTGCTGGAAAAGACCGTGACTTCCAGAAGAGCTGTACCCCAAAACTGGGACCTAGTCCATGACTTCTAAGAAATGGTGGGTTATCTGTTCCGATGACAAATGCTGCATGTTTTGCCAGACCTACTCATGTAGGTGTATGATCATCTCACACATACATTACACTATACATGAACTACAACTAAGTTTTGTTCATTTTTCATGTAATTTAGATGACTCCACCCAACTCTATCCATGTTTCTCCATAAAAAGGAAAAATCAAAAATGGACAAAGATTTATTCACTTTTTAAGGTTCTATTTCAAATATTTACCACAAACCTGTGTCAGACAAAGGTTTGCTACCTAATCTCCACACACATACTTCAGAAACAGTTGGGCTTGTTTGAAGTGTGACTGCCACTTTGAAAACTAAATCAGATTTGCTGAGCCGGGTCCATGCTCTAAACAAAAGTTACACTTCAAACAACTCTAGCTGCCTTTGAGATGCTGCAGAGCTCCTGTTTCTGTTTGAAGTTCATTATCCTGCTACATTACTACCAATTCAATGTTACATCTGTCCCCTTTTACTACATTGTGTCTACTGATAACTAAATAAACACACATGATAATGTTCAGGACAGAGTATACGTGACAACTTTGAGCTCTTGTGCTCAGGAAAGCTCCGTTTAGGATTACAGCCACCACCACAAGATATGACGGAGTTGTACAAAGGGGAGAGAAAATAAAAATTATCTAAGGTAGCATTTTACTGAAATTCATGCACAATCACAAATGCACATATACAGACTATTAAATACTCTCACCAGATATGTTTAAATCTCATAAAAATCTAGACTCAGACTATAATAGTCCCATAAATCCTGCAGAAAATGATAGCTGACTAGTTCTCCACTTTCTACAGAATGTATGCTCTTACCCACTTGTAAAAAAAAACAGTGGGACTTAGTTAGAACACTACTAATTACAGCAATCATGCTATATTTCACCAACTTTGATTTAGAGACACAATCCTCTCAGTCTGAAGTCCTAAAATCCATGTCAGCTCAAAAGGATAATTGTTTAGAATGTATTCAGTATACAGCCATCATAAAAAAATATGTGGGATATATCTGTTTCAGGCAGACATCTCA
Organism: Dasyornis broadbenti; assembly: GCA_013397935.1. Classification (NCBI taxonomy): domain Eukaryota; kingdom Metazoa; phylum Chordata; class Aves; order Passeriformes; family Dasyornithidae; genus Dasyornis; species Dasyornis broadbenti. The sequence goes on from VZRN01006112.1 coordinate 44,103, forward strand.
CTTAGTACTTGTAAATTTATATTGTTTGACAAAGGCTGGGAGAAGGGGAAATTAAAGAATCCCAGGAATAAGAAACAAAGTAGTGTCTGGAGAGGACTCCAGAGAGTCTTGTTACCACCCGATGTCTACATCCGAGCTGCCCCAAAAACACCGTCTCAGTCGTAGCCATGCAGCTACAGCTCAGCCCACTTTCAGCTGTCTCACACGTCACAGCTATCTCAGAGTTTGTCTGTAAACCACCTCTGGGTAATCTGGCAGGAAAAATCCCTCCCTGGGTGCTAAACCAGTTTGGAAAGGTAATGAGTGCTTCAATAAACTTGGGCAGAGCACCCTGTAGTGTCTCGACCTGCTTGATGAACTGGAAATCTGACTTTGTCTGCCACAAGGCTTGCTGCCTGCGCTATATTTAGCATATAACCATCATATTAATAAAAGTCTTAAAGATATTTATGTAGGTAGTCACCTATTTCAGCACTACTGGCATGCAAGAAAATCAGTTCACATTACAGAACTGAAGATAACACCTCTCAGCACCTCTTTTCCTGCTCATCTTTTTTGAATCAATTGGTTTTCAATATTCTGTAAAGCTGTGTCTTGTCTAAAATTTCCATTTCCAATCTTTATTTTTCAAAATTTTATTACCAATGTTATGAGTACGTAGTTTATATTTAAAGTGAAATATCTATGCCTTATGACCTAATAAAACAATGTATTCTATGTATTTAAGTTTTTTAAGTTTCGGGGTTATTTTTCAGCTGCATTCAGTGGCCAAAAATAACCCCCAAAACCTCAAAATCTAAAATAATTAAAACGCAGTGACAGCATTTCAGTGTTCATTACACCCTTTTAGACCTTTATGAAAAACCCACCCACCCCTCTGCCCCTCACCAAACTCCAAACCAATCAAACCCCCAAGCATTGCAATAATTTCAAAACACTTTCGCAGATGGGAAAAAAATCAGGCATGAGAACTGAATGAGGAAATTTTGCAAAAATAGAGGGGAAAAAAAAAAAAGCTACCCATCTTTGCACTTTATATACACAGACAAGCAAGCCCATAAGTGCTGAAATAGAAATACTTGAAAATATCCTTGCCCTCTGATCATGCTGAGCTTTGCATAAAGTTTTACCTTCTCTTTTGCCTCAGGAAGTTATCCAACTTAATTTGCATTTTTCCTACAAATTATGTGGAGATTTAAAAAATTTTATTTGTCTGCTATTGCGTAGCTTATGTAAAACTGTATGAACGTATATGCACCACTAGAACTTCAGCTAACATTATGCCTAGGCACTTACACATATCTTAATTTTTAAATAAAAATTAAAAGCTTAATTTCTTTTACATAATTCTCTACAGACCTCCTTTTAATAACTGGATAGTATTTCATAGATAGCTTTACAAAACATTGAAAAACAAATCTTTGTTTTGGTTATCAGAGAAATAATGATGTAATGGATGGAATTATTCATATGACTGATGCCTTCTTCACCTTTTCTCTGTGCAGTATCATAATTTTGTTTATCTACTGACGAAATTTCCATATTAGGACTTCTGTATTCCAGAAGACTTGACCAAAACTGTGAATTTTAGAAACTTCAGCTTTATTATCTGAATGTGGTTAACCGAACTTGTTAAGGAAAATGGGAGAAATGCACACAGAAATTGATTAATATGTTGTTTTTGTTCTTCCAAGTATATTTGCTGTAATTTGCAATATTGCTGATTCTGTGTGATCCATCAATGAACCTCCACCATGAAATAAAGCTCAGAGAAGACAGACAAGGATGACCTACCCAAAAAGCTCAGAAAAGAATTCTGGACGTAGCCACAGCTATCTTACAGGAAGCTGAATTTACCTCAGCAGCAAGGGAACCAGTGAGTGGCCTTTATTGTAGATAAATGGCTGTGTCAGTTGAGGGTCAACTGGTTATGTAAATGGACTTCTCTAAAATAATCAGTAGAAAGCCTTGTCTTCCTGAGCAAGACAGATCAGCACGGGGGACCTGCACAAGTGGCTCAACCCAATAATTCCAAATACTGAGCAAACAGCAAAAGCGACTTTGAAGAGAGCAACAGGTTTGAGCTGACTTCAACCTATGCAACTTCCAGCAACCAGTGCAATGACAGCATATAGAGAATGGTAATGGGAATTATGTTCATTATGTGATTTCCCTGTACATTGTGATCTCTATATTGTACTTGCATTGTGATTTCAGAATATTGCTGTATTGCTTTTCTAAATTAAAATACCAGACAACGTCAAGTATCTTCAAAAAAGTCAGTTTGGTACTAAATATTAAACCTTCTTCATATGCAGTATCTAAAAGAACCTGATTCTGATATTCTGAAAACCTCAGCAGAAATTCAACAGCTCTCTGATTTCTTCACTTATGATAATATGTAGGCATGCGGTGTGGAGAACGTTAGTTTATGCTGGGGCTCCAGTAAAAGGACAGACAATGGGATCGCATTGTGGATACAGTCAGGGTTTCAAAGTATGTGAACAAAACTACCGCTCTGAGGGACTGAAAAACGTTCCCAGAAGTCTCAACTGCATTGGCAAACCTCTTAGGAGTAGGAACATATGAATGATTCAGACTCAAAAGCTTTTTCCATGAACTGAATCCCTGTTAAGATGAAATATGCTGCTATGGTAGCAGTAATGTCATAAATGATTCCCCATAGCTTAAAAGTATCAGGTGGCAACGCCTCTAGCACCTACAGCACTATTTTCAATCAAGAAAAATACACTGAGACACACATGAGAAATGTGCATCATCGTACTTTCCATCAGACCTGCTATGTGTCAAGACTAATCATGTCAGAAAGTTGGCCCCTTGCAGAAAACTTTGCAAAATACATACCAAGAATGCCTACAATTTTAGGAACTTTAATTCCAGTAAGTATTCTGCATCTTGATACCTAAACACAAGGAGATTCCTCCTCCAGGATGAAACGAACAATTTATACAGCTGGGATTCCTCTATTCTGACTTTGGAGTCTGACTTCAGATGTCTCTTTAAAAAATTAGTCTGGCTTAGAAGTCCATTAGTAAACTTCTTTTGAAGGGAAAAGAACTAAACTACCAAGGCATGGCACAAAAAGTTAGTACTTTCACATAATTTTACAATATTAATAAACTCGAAGATATTACCCCATGCCTACAGAGCTTTGGAAAGTTTTGCATCAGCAGTACAATACTTGCAAACACTTTCTCATTGAGGTCAAATACACTGAGCTTTGTCACTGGCTGATCCACGTGAAAATAATAAAACTTTCCCTGCCATTCTTATGCTATAACACTTCATGTAAAGAAAAAAATTATTTTGTATTAAATAATTTTTATAAATTTGCACTAGAAACCCTACCTCAAGGCCTAGTATTTCATCCTACTGTGTGAAAGCACAAAAAGACATGTTTTCTTTCCAAAGGAAGTTACAAACTAAGTATGAAAATAGAAGCACTAAATTGAGAGGGACAAGTCAGAGACAACATGACAACATGACAGATAATTGGCTTCAGCTACATAATGCATAATCAATTTCCTGATAAATCAACTGGAATGGGAAAAGATAGACATCACAGCCCCCTGGGTTGACAAATAGCAATCCCTGGAGAGCTGAATGGTACACATTCGTACAGTAGAATCTGTAGTTTGCTGGGTCTGTATTCTGTATTGTGTGTGCTCTCCTTCCATGCTTTATTGCCACCTCCTTCTTTACAGAGTTTTGGACCAGCAACATGGGCCATGCTCATGCTTATGTCAAAATAACACTTTGAGCATAAACACAGGAAATGCATTCCTCCTTTCTCTGATAAATGGTAAGGATGACGTCTTCTTTCGAGCAAAATGAAACAGCTTTGAAAAGTGCATCGAACTGCAAGAAGGAAAGCAAGTGAACAAAATAATGGCAGAGATACGAACAGTAACTGAAACCGATGGGAATAAAACCAAAATATGCAAGCAGTAGCTAACAGCCTGTAATTCCCAAGTTGCAGCAGGAGCTGTCCATACAATTGGCAGAATAAAAAACCTGCTCTGCAGATGGCTGTTGTAACTTCTGGTTGATATTTAAGACTCAAGATGTCCTGCAGTGGCTTCCAGTCCCTGTCTCCCTGACTGTGTTCGGAATTCCTAAGTGTTTGCCATAGCATTGCCCCTTACCTTGCCTTCCTTGTCCTGATCTTGGGCAAATGCTTCTGCTCAGGCCAAAAAAGTTCATTTATACAATCAGAACAACTTCATCTGCTCTGCTTACAGATGGAGAGTGCATGATATCATGAGCTGTGACAGGGATAGTCTAAAGAAGACGTCATCCTTAGTTTCCTCGCTAGAGTGAAGAATGAAAGCACAGTTTGCTAGAGGCCAGTTCTTCATAAAAATGTAATTTTCCATAGAACTCTGTATAAACCCTTTTTTTTTTCCCACAGACACACTAATAAATGAATAATGACAAAACCATCACAATTTTTGCCATGTGAGAATACAATATTTCAAGGAGAGACCATGAAGAGGAGAGAATGCCATGCCTTCTGGGATATCTTTGGAGTATTTTGGACTAACTAAAAAATATAAATACAGTACACACATTCACAGTTACTAAAAAGGAATTAAGCCACAAGATAGTTCCTGAAAACCTGTCTCCTTACCCTGTAAGGTATATTTTCTTTGCAGAAGTAACTACATCTATTGAATGATGAACCACACCAGGTGCGTGTCACCCGCACAGTTAGTCCTGGAGCTGGAGTTAAATGAGATCTTCAAACTCTACCACTGTAACAGCCTGGGATGCAGGAAGAGGATAATTAACAGGGATGTTACACTACTTTTGGGCAGGAGGTCATGAGCCCAGACTGACAGACTGTGTCACAGATATTGCATCTTAAATCTCAGTTAAGAAATACCAAATAGATTCTGACCTCTTAATCCTAATTTTACCCTTCACCTGCTTTTACCACTTTCATTTGGATTTGAGTTCTGAGTTAAAACAAATGTAAGTGTGTGAGAAAACAAGAATGAGAAAAGATTACCAGGTGACTGCACAGCCTTGTGACAGAGTTTCCAGCTACAATCCATGCAATTTATGACAAACTCTTATTCTTTTAAACAGGCAGGTAATTCACATATTGATTAACTAGACCTAATAGCAAAAAAAATATATACTGAAAAACTGCATCTTCTCAAATAAAGTAATCAATCAAAATTGGAATCCTTCCCAAGATAAATATTGATATTTACCTAATATTTTAAAATACAGTTGAGTTGAAGAAGTGGTTAGTTCAGTATCTGTGCTTTAAGAGAAATATCAAAGACATTGTTTATGGAACAAATCAAAATGCATCATGAAATCTGAGGATGATATTTTAAAAAGAAAACTATTTCAAAGGTTATAGTTCCTAATAAAGCTTCAGTAATGATATTTTCTAGAAAAAAAGGTCAAAAATCCTTCTGAAACTAAATGAAAATGTAGAACTCCTTTTGCATGACTGCAAGAAGAAATAGACCAGTGTAAGCTTAAGCTAATAACATTTAATTAATTTTCTAACTACTTTGCTTTATCAAAATAGTGGGTCAAAGAGACTCGGGGCAAAATTTTCATCTGATGAAAATGAGCAAAATATATTGAAATCAATACTAAAGTATTTATCTAATTCACCAGAAAAAAAAATTAGACCATTTTAGAGCTACTTCACTCACTTTTGAAATCCAGTAAGACTTTTTGGCAATGCACACAAGCTATTTTTATTTCTTTGGTAATTTTGCAAAGTGGAAACAGTTCTGCTTCTATGCTCATAATGTTGTCACATTCTTGCTTTCCTTCCCCTCTCCCTAGCAGGGATCATGCCCTTCAAGAGGAGGCACAGAATGATCTCATGACAAGAAGATATCAAGGACTCATGAGAGCAAACCAGCCTCCCAGCACATGCTCTGCATCTAAATCTAAGCTGGCATCCATGCTTTGAAGTCTCATAACTGATTCAATTCTTCAAAATCAATCTACCTATTCCTCAAGTGCAGTACTAGCTGAATCCATAAACCATGGCAAAATTAAAAAATTGCTTTTGATCCTCACCTGGAGGATGTGGCCATGGAGAGGACAGAAGCAATGAAACAAGGTTATTTCTTCAAAGATATTTTTCAAATGAGTATTTAAAAAGGGAGACACTAATTATTTTATGTAAAATTCCTTACGATTTTTTACTATCAAGTTTACAGAATTATATTAATACTATTCTGAAATGAGAAATTTAAACAGAGGCAGACCAATCCTGAGAAGTTTTTAAAATTAAGATATGAAAAGGATTATTTTTCCATTTGAATAAAATTTGCAATATGTCCAATTGCAGAAATAATAAAGCCAAGAAGTAGTTGAATATGCGCCAAAATCAAGAAGTCATGGTAGTAAGATTTAGGCATTATTCGTCTAGGAAAATATTTGTCTCATAAATAACCTATTAGTATAGAAAAGCATATATTTAAGAGAGAGAAGCTTTAGCAGATCACAGGATGCCTTGATAGAAGTATTTTCATTAGGTTTATTTCTGCTCACTTGTCCCAAAACATGTTTCTTTTTGTTCTTTCTGTTTCATTGTTAAATATTTATCTTATTTCAAATCATCTGCCTCTTCACACTTCTCTCTTACCCTATAATTATGACTTACTGTGCAATTATGCCTTTTCCTACATAAAATACAGGACAGGGAGTAATGGAGTAAGAAGCCAATTGATGCTAATAATTTGATATTATTTGGTGTCTAACAGATGTAATTTGAAGGATGGAGATATCTACACCAAAAATAAATATTTTACATAACAAATACAATAATTAGATATGAGAAAGATCAGACAAACATAACTGATGGATCATAAACTTTCCTAAAGTTTGGGGGGTTTTGTGCGTGTTTTTTGTTTGTTTGCTTTTCTTTTAGGGCTTGTTTTCTCACCTTAATTAAAAGGCACCTACAATTTAATCGGAAAAAGAGGAGAGTTGCAAAATTCATTGTATCACTACCCAGGTAACCTTTACTAGGCTTACTACATACGAATGAAATAACAATGGTGCAGTTCAAAGGTGAAATTCAAACTCTACAGAGGGATCATATTCCCATTTCTGTCTTTTTGCAAACATAAACTGCTTCACCTTGGAGCAGCATGAGAATATAAATGTACCATTGGAAGGAGAGTTTCTCCTAATTTCTTTTAATGTTATTAATGCTGAAAGAAAATAAATATGCTGTATTTTAGATATACTGTCTAGAGTACTCACAGTATAGATTTTTTTCTCCCAGGAATTTCCTTTGGGAAACAGAAATCAGGTTTAATCCTTGCTTTAGGATTATATTCCACCATTATTGCATAAAGCATTTGTGCATTTTCAAGCCAGTCACTTCCTTGAGGCACCAAGGAAACTCAGGACACAATCTTTGGTGCAAGCTTTCTCCTCTGGTCTGTCACTTGCAATATCAGTATGCTTTCCAATTACTTCTAACTTGTCTGCTGTAAGCATGAAACAAGTGCTTAAGTAATACTGACCTTTGAAATAATTCCTTTTCTTTCTCAGGGCATGTCTGTTTCTCCTTCTAGAAGACAACCATTAGCAATTTAATAAACCAGAACTATTGGCTGGAGAAACAATTACAACAAAATTTCCACCTCACCACTCAAAATGTGATATATTGCTGTGTATATATAATTACACTAGAAGGGCTACATTAGAAGAATGTAAGAGTGTTATTTAAGCACCAGTACCAGGATTACTGTTGCCTGGAAGCTGAGCTCTTACCAAGTTGAGTGCCTGAACTGGTAGTTAGGGCCCTTCTCTTCAAATATTTAATGAAGTGCAATATACAGCTTGGTGCGACATTGATTATTTCACTGCCTTGGAACTAATCAAAAAATCTAAGAAGTTCACAAGTATATTTGGTAGTACAACCTCTATAAATTCCCAAAGACAAAGTGGGATGAATAATTTTCTCATTAACATGTTAGACATGCCTCATATACAGCACCAAATATGGGCTGAACAGAGAACTAGAAGTAGAAATGCCCAGACCACATCACAAGTACCACCTGTTACACCATCATTCATAGTTTTGTCTGCTGGAACTCAAGATACCTTATGAAGGGGCACCTCTCTCCCACTTTAAGCCTCCCTGAGACACCCTTCCTATGAAACTTGTCATTTCCATGAATAGATCTTCCTTTTCACTTTGGAGAACTGTGCCACTGAAACATCCTTCTCCACTCTTACGTCTCCTCCACCTCAGATCATGTTCCTCTCCCACAGCCACCAGCCCCTGCTCCCTCTGGTGTCCCCCAGCAGGTTCCAGACTCCATGATTAATGACTCATAATTATTTTCCCCTTCCAGTCCACGGCTCCCCTTTTCAATTTGATTGTTAGTTTATTCTAGTCCAGAACTTTTCCTCATTGCACGGGAGAGCTTCCTCCTCTGCCTCCCCTTGGTTCCAGCAACAGCATCACAGTCACAAGAAAGGTTCCCAGCTTCACTAAGCAAAAGCTGTACACCATAAGCACAGTGTATTTCTAAACACAGAAATAATCTGAATCTGAGCTGATTTGTTTTTCACACGTCCTGCGATGGATAGCATTCTTTTATTCTTTCAAAGGAATCTGGCAACTGCCTTTTGCCAAATGAGTTATTTGTCAGCAATTAACACCTGACAGCTCTTCTGTATCTCTCTTTTGTGAGACAAATGCAAATTACAAGAGAGTAGTAAAGTAGCTGAAGCATAATTGTTATCTAGAAAATTACTTCCTGTATATTAAATCTCTGCCATTAAAAGGTATTTTTCCCACCTGTTTTCTGGTGATAGGGCTAAGATTTTTCCCAGTAATAATCCAAAGGAAAAATGTTACCAAACCAATGAAAATCTGATCTTTTCCCAAAAGCATAGCTCTTTCCAAATCTAGATCTTCCCTCTGTGGCTATAGGGAGCTGTGACTTCCTACATAAGATGTGTCTCAGAAGAAGGGAGGGAAACAAAACAAACAAACAAACAAACAAACAAACAAACAAGAGAAAACTAGTGGCAAGTTCTAGAAGAAAACAAAAGATGAAAAAATAAAATTAAAAAGGTGTGGAATAACTTAGAGATCATCTGAGAATTGTTTCTTGCAAATCCTTCAAAATGCTGCTACAATTCCAAATTCCTGATTTCCGTTCTGCAATTTCCAGTCTCTCACATCAATGCATTGGGCCTGTGTCAGTCTGAACACCATGGGAAAGTGCTGGAGTGCCTGCAAAGCCACGCCAGGACACTGATGCTGGACGTGTAACAGCATTACCAGGACTGTGCTGCCACATGCTTGAGGATCAGGACACCCCACTGTTGCCAAGGCACACATTTGCCAGTGACCCATCTCCTCAGTTGCAAAGCATGGCTGCCATCTCTTTCTACCTCATGATTTAACACACTTGGCACAACTGGCCCAGCAGCAGATCTACCAGCTCATTGCCTGTCACAAGATCTGGAGCAGAGGCAGAAATGTTGAGCTGCACAGTGAGATTTGCTGGCCCTGTGGCAGGGAAACGAGAAACAAGGGCCAAAGATTAGCGTCATGCTGAAAATACAGAGCTGCACAGTCATTGGCAGTGAGAACTAAACAAAATTACTTTTCTTTGCGAGGTTATTTGTGAATGAAGCAACTCCTAAAGACTTTGAACTATGGAGTTTGTGAAAAGCTTGAGAAAAGAAACCTCCCTGCAATTTTTTCCTTCCATGGATATAAGTAAGGCATCCATGTGTCAAGAGGGTCTGAGGCTTGGAAGAGTCAGGTGATCACCATAAAATGGGTTTGTAGCTTCAAGCCATAGGTCACTCTTTGGTAAATCCCTGATTTCCATAAAGGTTTGAAAATGAGCTGAAGGAGCTGAGCTGAAAGCTCAGGGTGCTTTCATAACAACCTGAGAAAGGTTGGAGGCCTGTAATTATGTTTAGGCTTCTGACTTTTTCTTCCTCTGTAGCAGTTCTGGAGTACTTTTTCCTCCTGATCTCAAAATGTTCCCAAATAGAAAGTTATCTCTGCTTCGGAATAAAGGCATTTGGCTTAAATTTAAGCAAAATACACGCTCAGCTTATTCACATGAACAAAGCTTTGAAAATAAGCAGGATTTAGTCTTTGATTAAAATAAACCTTGGAAGTACAGTTTTACTGTCACATAGCAGAAAAATAAATATGCTGATATTTCAAGGCATCTGTGTATTACCAAAGCTTTCTCTCTCTCTCCTTACTGCAAACCTCTCAAAACACCTTTTGAAATAATGTAAAGAACTAAGATTGCTGATGAATGAAAACCAGCAATTTTATAAGATGCTGCATAACTGCAGAATTTGACAAAATATTCAGAAAGTGCTGTTTTCCTACAGAGCTCCTGTAGAAAATGTCTATAGATATGCTCTATAGCTTGCCTAAACCCATAAAATAATAATAAAAATAAAGATGTCAAAAATTTTAGCACATTAAGCTTTGTAATTAAAAAAAGCATCTATCCAAAGAAAACCATCTGAATCACATACGCTGGAATTCAAAAGACTCTGCTTTACAAAGTACTTACTCTGAAACCTCTGACTAGCTCCAAGAATTCCTGAAGGTATGTTTCCCTTTAGACAAAACAAATGTGGCTTTTCCATGAGAAGAGAGTTACAGCTGATGGTTCAATAAAAAAATGCATTGTGTTTGCACTCGATCAAAACTAAATAATTCGTTTTCTTCTTGATTATAAGCAGTAAAGTATGTTTTCACTTACTTTATAGCTCAATTTTGCTTTACAAAAACACAGTTGTGTTTTGAATGAAGACACACAGCCTGTTTAATATCTGTCAGCATTTTCTTTTGTATTTTGCTGTTTACATTTTCACTGTGGTCCTTAAAGAGCAGTAAAGAAAAGAAGTATTAGTGCTGCAATTTTACAGAAGCTCAAGGTCGTGCAGCCACAGCAACTGGATCTGCATATAAAATATCCTGTTGCTGTCTTTGCACTGCTTCCTGTCCTCAAGTAATGGCACTGATATACCACAGTATGACAGACTGTCCTGTCTAAGTGACTCTATATCCATCAGTAATGTTTATCCAGCCATTTTATAACCTATGTGTACTTTAAGCTTTCATCTCCAGATATTATTATTATTAAGCAACAGGATTTACAGATATTATTATTATTGTATTATTATTATTGTATTATTAAGCAACAGGATTTACAAAGTAAACAGCAATTGGAGTGGTTGTTTTAAAGACCAATCTACTAAAAAACACATAGACAGATAGACAGACAGATAGATAGATAGAAGCATGATTTCGGATATATTGCATGAAAGACAGCAAACCTAGCAGTTATCATCCCACTAAACAATACAGAAGAGAATAATCTGCAACGTATATTATTATTGTATATAATATCCATTTCTTCCCTCAGTTTCTGCTGTGTAAATACTTGATAATAATGAGAAGTAGAAGACAGAAAGTTTATGTGGGAATAAAGGTAAATTGAAGTCTATAATACTGAAGGTGTAAACTTCACCAAACAACAACATTAAAATTAGAGCTTTCATATGTGGGAACCTGTCCACAAAGTTGTACCTTGAAAATAACCATAGTATCTGAATTCTCAGTTTTGAATATCTGTCAGCATCTTCTTGAGCTTCAGCTTTACTGCAAGCCTTGCACTGTGTTTCCATTAAGCAAAGTGACATACTACACACCCTTTATACCTAAAGATCTGCTTACATTGTTATTAATAACATTAAGAGACGTTACTTGGGCTTAAGAAAGCCTTTTTTAATATTTAAGCACGTTTGCCTCATGAATGATCTATTCTATGTTTTCTTTATGACTGCAGCATTTCAAACAGTGCTTCTAGGTGAATAGTTCTAGAAATATACTTAGGGTCTGAGATTAAGACCCCGAAAAGCCAACACAAATGTATTGTGCCTTTTTGACTAAGTAACTGAGGTTTATAATTAATTACAACTTATAATTAATGCCATGTAATTAAAATGCTGAAGCAGTGCAATATATACTGACAAAAACTTTTTTGTTTTTGAGGCCATCCTCTGTAGTTTTCCCTTTTACAACAGAAGGCAGAAATACAAAGTTGTGTGATTCACAGTAATTACAAGAAACTTTTCAGAATAATGTAGCCCAATAATTGAAAATTTACCATGCATTCAAACAATTTCAGCTGCAAATTTGACAGTCTGAATGCCCACCATGAAACTATGGTTCACACAGGTAATTGTGCAGTTGGCATTGAATAGAATAAAAAAATAATTTACTTATTTTTGTACTTGTAAAGCAGAACTGGCTTCCCTTCCTGTCCTCCCTGTAAGATGCTGGGTGAAAGGCTGAGTGCAGATTTCCACTTTTTGCTCTTGCTCAAGTGCATTTGGATGATGCATAGATGTTATTAGGGATTACATTCTATCTCTGGACAGGATTCTTTTATAACTAACAGAAATTTTGGTCATTATTAATTATAAATTAAAAAAATAATAGAAAATTAGAATGTTTTGGGTTGGAAGGGACCTTAAAAATCATCTAGTTCCAACCTCCCGCCATAGGAAGGGGCACTTGCCATTACACCAGGTGGCTCAAAGAAAACTGAAAGATTGCAAACAATTTTGAAGTCATAGCATGGATTTCTATAACTAAATTGGAAATAGTGCGTTTTTCCATGCTTATCATTTCTGCCATATTATTATCTTTCATAATACTATCTTCCATTACAAAGGGTACTATTTATGGGCTGGAATACTAAAATGGCACTGGAGAAGTTAAAGTCTTCTTGAAAATCCCGAAGAGATTGGAGATTAATCACACACTATGTACTGAGGAAGTGTTCTTCCTTTGCATAGAAGCAAGTCTGAAAATGGAATCAAACAGTACAAAACATAGCCAAGAATTTATAATATTGATCCATCCCAGGAATGTATGCAGAAATCCACAATGATTCAGACAGTCAGATGCAGTATCTTCTAAGAATGCAGTGTAAAGAATTTCCCTTAATAGCACAAACTTCCCAGAAAAATGACTGGTTTGAGAGTCTTTCCCAGACAGGGAGGACAAATTCACTTCTTAGCAATATTAAATCACAGTATTTTCTCTTTTAGGTATTAGTTACTTTAACTCAGTTGTGCTTGTTCTTTGATTATTTGCTACATCTTCAAAGAACTTAAGGGGAAGGAAATGTTTATTCAGAATTCTGTCTGACAGATCCCCTATAACAATGATAACCTTTAGTTGAAAAAGAAATTATTGAACACATTACATGATAAAAATATAGCTTCTGTAAAATGCAGAGCCACAGCCTCTTGTCAAGAGTACATCCCAATTTTCATTAATGTTTCCCCATTAACGAAAAGTTCAATTTTGGCCCAACAATTTTACATTATGTGAATAGCTTTGGTCTAAAAAGACAAATGACCTATTATACTACAAGTGAATGATTTGCTTCTTTCCTTAACCAGATATATCACTTATTCTACCTGTCATGAGCAATAATAACTTCTCCTTCCTTCTATTTTAAGTCATAGTATTGCCTAGGCAAGAAAAATGAAATTACCCTCCTTCCACATTTATTAATACACATCTTCATCTCAAAATGCAATTTAGAACAAGGTGAAGTAGAATAAATACAGCCTCTCATTGCTTTCCTCATTTTGTCTATTGCTGTTCTACTGATTTCAACTGACAGGAGCATTGAGCTGGCTGGGAAACAAGGTAAATGCAGAAGGAACTATGAATATATTATCATCATCATCATCTTTATTTAGCTGCACCATCAAACCGTATAGAAAGAAATTACAGCAATTTGGGAATTTTGATAGGCTGAGACCTCACTTGTAGTACAATATTCATTGACCCTGAAATGTATAATGTGAAGTAACCTCGAGATGCGCAAGCTTCTGTGGGCAACAAAATATCAAATTCACATAAGGAGGCTTCACATTTAAATTATGCAAAAAACCAAGATATTTTGAACATACATTAGGGCAGGATATGGTCCTTTGAATGTTATTCTCAATGCTCGTACCAGCAGCAACCGTCATCTGCAAAAGGGGGCAACAGAGATTCCGCTGAATGGAACAGAATTTTGTACAGAACTACAGTTATATTTAAATTACACCATACTGACAGATGAATGTTATCATTCAAACAAGCTTATCTAAGAGAACACTGATGTGGCTCAACTGAAATTCACATAAAGAAATTGAAAGTATTGTTACATCTCCTGGCTCATGAGGAACTGAGAACAACCAAATGGTAAACGACTTTGGTGTTCTGCACTGCGTTCACAGAAGCGGGCTCGGAAGCACTGGCAAACAGTTTGATAACTATGAGAAATAATCACAGCTCCATGGCTGACTTTTACCTGAGGTCTCTGCGCAACCCAAAACATTTACCTGTTTGTCAGGTTTGAAGAAAGTAAGGTCTTCTCCCCCACATTAAAACATCTTATGAAAAGACATCAAAATAAATGATTAGGTACAATTTACCTATTAAATTGGTAATTTTTTCATGCTGTCTCAGACTTACTTCTTGCATCAATCATAAGCATAGAAAAATAGGAGGGAAGCTATGTGCATTTAATTAATCTGGAAGTCCCTTCAGCTTCTGAAGAATGTATTTTAGCATTGAATGCTATTTTTCCTCCTTTTTATCACTTTTTAATACATAACATTCTTCTTTAGACAGATCTTGACTAGTTGGCAATCTGGCCAGACAGCATTTCTTCAGATTTCAAAATTTGCTTCTAAAGAAGTTAACAGCAGAAATTTTCAAAAAGTTCTAGATGTAAAAAACCCAACAGTTCTAGACTAAACCTTTAAACAATTTCTTTCCACTGCTGAGAGCATATGTAACAATACATACAATGTTCATGCTAATTATAGTTGAGCTTTATCATTTCTCAAAGTAAATATTGACCTAGGCTTTATTTCTGTGACTATTTACTAAGCCAGTAGTGTAAACATGGCATGTAAAGCAGACAAAAATACAGTATTTTTGGATTCAAGTATTTTTATCATATGGAAAACACAACATACTGCAAGATGTGTTTTACAATGATTCACTATAGTAATTTGAGGAAGTTAAGCCTGACTGTATACTACAGATTACTTTTGCAGTAAACAAAACTGTAAACATTATCAATATATTTAACAACAGCCACAGGCATGTATCTATCTATCTATCTACAAATCACATATTTCCAATGATCCTCACATTTTGATTTATAACAGTTTTTAAATGCTTCAAATACTTTTAAACTTTCAATTCTTTAAAGGAGAATTATGCAGTCATACAAAAAAGAGTAAATCTTGCATTTTAAGCAAAACTCTCCCTGTATGCTGACAAGTTCTTAACTTGTTTCTGTCAGATTTCCCTTCTTTAGATTTACAGCCTTAAATATTTGAAAACATTTTTATAACGCTATTTTTTTTACTTAAAGGATATTTCACTTCATACAGAGTAGCTGCTTTTGAAAATATCACTTCCATGCAAAGCAACTTCATGTTCAATTCATGTATCACGGTCTGGTGCAGCTATAACATCACTGTTGCTTCAGAATTTTGTGAAGAAAACATAGTACATATTATGTCAGCATGGCACTACTTTAAATAAACAATACTTCAGCACAAGTAAACACAGACATTATAAATTTAACTCATTCAGTCTCATGCATCTTTATTTAATCATGGTTCAATGGTTCATAAACGACATCTCAGTGTGTGTGTATATATGTATATGTATATACACACAACTACTAAAAAATTGTTGAAACAAATGCATCTGGATTAATGTGTAAATAATTCACAATTTTTTGCACTTTTTCATTTCCGTATGTTTGATATAGGATTTTTTCTGGTAATTTTGCACTTATATTTAAAAAGGTAGATCTACTGTATACTTTTGACTGCTGCATCTGAGCTCTGTTAACGAATTCATTCTTGCTGTTCATCACTGTTAACAGCAATATTCTCTGAGTAACTTGAGCATAATTTTTCAAATTATCTTAGAAACAGTTTTTCCCCTCTTTCCCCTTGTGAAATTGTGATGAAAGACCTAGTGACAAAGGATATAAAATGAATTCTGTTGAGTTCAATTCTAGCAGCTGATGGGTTTAAAGGCCAGTATTTTGACTCTTCGCGTATACTATGGGAAACTTAACATCATTGGAAATGAGTGATCCCTGATACTTCAATGCTGTAAGGCTATTTCCTTATAATCATAGTATTTTCCTACCCAACTGGACTTTTAATATCTAAAGTGTAAAGTATAAGAGAAGAAAAATGAAAGAAAAATATTCAATAAAAAGTATAAAACTTGTGCATTAATTCTAAAATTGCTTTTCTTCAGGCAGTGTATGTTGAGGCAAATGCATTGTATTGTCATGAAGATTCTACTGGTAATCTTTTGAGATATACAAATCTATGAAAAAGTTATGCATTGTAAGTAATGCAGCACCTCCCATTCCTGCACATTGATAAAATATTTATTCCATTCAGGAATTCATCTAACAGTATATCATCACCTTAGTGCTTTGTATCTTAGTAACTACAACCTATTAGAACTAATATGAATGACACTTTCTATTACAGTTAGGCTTTCTCCTTTGGAAAATGTTCATCAGAGGAGAAAACTAAAGTTTACCAGAGAAGAAATTAGGGTTAACAGGAAGGCTAAATTCTGAAAATGAATCTCTAGAACATGCACATATTCTTGCTTGGGTTGAGCATTTCAGCTACTATTTGCTGTAAACCACATGCAGGGGGACAGATCCTCAAGCTGTCTCCTACTGACGGACTCAGAAATGTTTCCGGTCTCCTTTTCATCTTTCTGTTGGATTTCCACTTAGAAGAGCCTTGTGTGAGAATGTGGCACATCTGAAAACATTTTCAGAAAATGCATCATCTACGAAATGCCCTCTAGGTGCATACACAGCTAGGGTACACTTCCTGGAGTTCCCAAGACCACATGAGACAATAATCACAATTCATGGCATACATATGCACCAAACTAGCCTACTCCTCCCAAACAAATGGCAGTGACGAAGGATATATGAGAATATAATTTCTAGTCTCTGTGGAAGCAATAATAATAAATGGGGGTTTTGCTAATTCTCTGAATTAACCTATGAGAAGTAGGTGAAAATTAATTAATACTGACACTGATATTCCCAACCTTATATTATGTAGCAACTGCGTTTTTAACTAGTTGGTTACACTGGGCTTACAAGTGATCTTGCAATCCAGGTCACATGAAACAAAACATATTTTCCTAAGCACCAACATCCTTATAATCCAAACCTTCTTAGCAAGTTCCCAGGCAAAGCTCTGGTAAAGCAGGAACTCCTGCATTCAGTTATGATATGAGCAGTACATCTCTAATTTCAAGGCCATGTCCAGATTAAGGACAGGAATACACAAGAAAGTCAAGATTTATAATCAGTGGTATTGAAAGCTGCTGAAAAATTGAAAGACATTCACTGAATAAACTTAATTTGTTACTATTTTGAATAAACCAGGGTAGAATCTTTACCAGTTCTTTTTGACTTCTATAATGTAGGTTTCTGACAAGTAGAACCTACTTACTAGAAAATAATGATAATCCTGCACTCAGAAATAAAAAAAAGTCTCCTTCAGAGCAATATTTGTACATACGTATGCACACACACTATACATAAATAAATAACTATTATATGCTTGATGATGATAGTCTGCAGAAAAAAAAGAAGCAAAAAGAAGTAACAAAAAGCACCTATAAGCCATCTATATCAACAGAGCTCTCTGGTATGTGTGTTGACCTGTACACACTTGGCCCATGGGAGCACTTCCACTGAACTACAGGGAACTTCTTATCGCTGCACAGTTAAAACTACATGTAGAAATCAGCGAGATCTATTCCTTAAAACCTGATATGTAGAACGACAGACCTTGCAGTCTGTACAGTAGTCTTGCCACAGTATTGTTACATGACAAAACAAGGTCAGCTAATATCTCATTGAGTGAGCATTTTAAAGAATTCAAATAAAACAGTTTACCTGTATCAAACTGAACTTTCTAATTATTCTTTGATTAATCCCTTTAAAAATATTTCAAGAAAATTACCAGTTAAATTAAAATCTTACACTGTAAAGTATTTACACTATTCTCATAGGAGATACTTATTACAGTGAATACAGATCCAGAACAGTGATCATAGAAGCAGAGTTTGAGCTCATATAACCATTAAAACATTTCGAGATCATGCCTTTGTGCTGTACCGAGGCACAGAAATAATTCAGGCATGTATTCCATCACTAAAAATGTAGTTAATAAAAAGAATCTAAAAAGGAACTGTCGGAATAGTTCTTACTAAAAAAGAAAAGTATTTCCTTGCCTGTCCTTATAAATTGTCAGAATTTCCTCCACATAAAGTCTTTTCAGACTACAGTTTAGGAGTTTTTTTATTACAAGTGCATAAAACAAAGGACATGCTCATTTCACAGAATCAAAGAATCATCAAGGTTGAAAGACACCTTCAAGATCATCTAGTCTGGCCATCAACCCATTGCCACCATAATCAACCCTAAACCATATCCCCAAATGCCACATTCAGACACCTCTTGAGCACTTCCAGAGACAGTGACCACCACCTTCATGGGCAACTTGTTCCAATGCCCAACCACAGTTTCGGTGAAAATTCTAATATCGAATCTGAACCTCCTCAGGAATGGCAACTTAAGGCCTTTTCCTCTCATCCCTTCACTTGAAATACGGCACAAGAGGCTGACCCCCACCTGGCTATAACATCCCTTCAAATAGTTGTAGAGAAAAATAAGTTATCTCCTGAGCCTCCTTTTCTCTATGTTAAGCAACTCCAGCACCCTCATCAGCCTGAGCTTCAGATTCTTCGCCAGCTTTGCTGTCCTTCTTTAAAAACCCTTCAGCACCTCAGTGTCCTTTTTGAAATTTGATATTGTGCAAAAATATGAAACTATGTGAACATTGCACAATTAGAATACAATACACCTTTTTCTGGTTACCCAGGACAATGTTATAGTGACTGGTTTACACACTAGGTCTGTGGAAATCATGCTGACTACTCTTTTGTGCTATCTAATGAAGCACGAACTGTCTGATATTTATATCCCAGGTTCAGTTCCAAGTCATTTTATTGATGTCTGGCACGGCAAAGAAGAGAAGGAAGGAAGGCGCGGAAGGAAGGCGCGGAAGGAAGGAAGGCGCAGAAGAAAGGAAGGCGTGGAAGGCGCGGAAGGAAGGCGCGGAAGGAAGGAAGGCAGGAAGGAAAGCAGGAAGGAAGGCGCGGAAGGAAGGCGCAGAAGGAAGGCGCGGAAGGAAGGAAGGCAGGT
>VZRN01006112.1:65246-109621 GCA_013397935.1 Dasyornis broadbenti
TTTTTTTTAAATATCTCCAACCCAGTTTTTTGAGATACCAAAAGGTACCCAAACACCAAACAAGCATACAGCATTACAGTGATACATTCTCAATTTACATGCAGGAACTGAGAGTGATTATGATGCTACCAAGCAGCAGAAAACACAAATTAACAAGATTTTGGTCTTTTTTCTTGGCTGTTCATTATGCTTTGGGCAACAGCCAGATGTCAGAAATCAGTTCAGCTTCACATTAATGTCATTTGAAAAATGAGCAGTGGCAGATGCAGGCAGCGAAACTACACCTTGGAAGGACAGCCCAAAGGTGGAGGGTATCAGTGGAGAGGAGGTGGAGGCACTTACACTGAAAATAAATAAGAAGCTGAAAGTGAGGAAGAGCCTGAACAGAAGCCTCTTTTTAAAACTATGTCTTGAAAGAATCTGAAAATTAGTGTTTCTATGGGATTGAAAACTATTATTTGCATTAGACCTTACATACAGTTTCACCTCTCTGCATTGCATCAGGGCAGGGAAATAATTTGTTCATCCACACAGTCCAAGGAGTTAAAAAAACCAAAACTCAAAAAAATCTACACAATCAAAATACAAAACCAAAGTCCATCTATTGTAAATAGTTCAAATGTAGATTTATACATTTCACAACTTGCCTAAGTGGGAGAGGGATACAAGCCAGTCTTTCCACAAACTTTCATGAGAAACATTATTAAGAAGAGCACGTTCAAAAATGAAGTGAAATTCTAATTGTAAAGCGAAGAACTAAAACAATTTTGGTTTAAATTAAACATAAACTTTGCAAGTGAAGAAAACAAAAAAGACTGTTTGTCTTTATGCATTAAACCAGCATGATTATCCCCAAAAGCTTTTTAAAATTCTTCTAAACTGTCCCTTTTGATACTAGTTTAAAACTCAACACCACACTGACTGAAAGCCTGAATTTAAAATGCTCCCAGAAGAAAATAAGCTTTGGAAACCATATTTTTTTTAAAGTTATTTTCTCCATATGCAATATTTCCTTCACCTAGTTGAAGCATAAATCAGACCAAATTTCCTAATATGTTGGAAGATTTATGTCATTTTAATGAAAATAAACAGAAATTGATGTTGAAAATCTGCTGGAAATAATGACAAAGGTGCTTGAAGTTGCATGCACCAGGCAACTTGAGCAAAGTGAGCAAGACAGCCGGGTATAGCCACGACTCCAGTTTTCTTTGCTATGCTGCTACTGGTCCCTGATGCTGCAGCAGGGACCAAGGAGTGGTCCAGGGAAGAAGAGATTTCCTGACACCTACACCTGATTTTGCTTCTCTGCAAACAGATATTTTACCTAGCCAAGAACAAGATTTTCAAGTGTAGCAATAATTAATACGCCCATATAAAACTGAGACAACGGCACAGATTAAAACACTGAATTCAAGAGCACACACTTCACTGACTACAATGAAAAGAATGCAATAAAGGGAATAAAATACTACCCTGGCAACACTTACTCAAAGAGCCAAAGAACTAACATCAAAGCATCACTAGATAAATATTGGCTATAATTTTTTTTCTGTCTCATCTATACAGCAACATGAAAGACTCAAGATCCAGATAAAAGCAGGTTTTTTGAGTACATCAAATTGCAAATACAGAAAAGTGCCTATATAAAAATTACAAAATCTAGTTTACAAACAGAGATATTTTGTTGATTAGTGTAAAAATCCAAATTTAAACTGTGAGGATGGTTTAAATTAATAACACTACTAATAAAATTTTGTAATTTTAACAAAAAATAGAATTGTTTTACATAATCTGGGGCAAAAAAACCCCATCTTTCCAATGTTTATTTTAAAAAATTTAAAATTTTACAACATACCATCACTGAAAAGTCAGCAAGTATAACAACCTGTCATATTATTTCATCTGTATGTTATGTGTACTTCAAGTATTACTTCTATAATCTAGAAAGAGTTCATAAAATATGGCGGGAAAGGGAGAAGAAAGATATGAGCTAGCAGGTCTCAGAAGAATCCCCATAAAACACGCAGCCAGCCATCATGATGTGCTCAAGATCTTAGCTTTGTTAGTAGGGCAAGTTTTCTAACAGCTGAGAAAGGGTAGATAAAGAACCCTGAGCAGTTAAAAGACCAGTCTTACAGAGAAGAAATGGGGAGGACACAGATAAGTAACCACCCACTGTGATAGAGAATCTGTACCAAGAAAAATGAAATTGAATTATTTACACACCTTATCTAATTCAAATGTAATTAAGAGTACTTGAAGTTAAAAGCTCAAGATTCCTGATCCTTGAGGGAGAAGAACAGGTTCCTTCAAAGGTTATTCAAAATCCAAGTGGATTACCTAAAATTAGACAGCTTGAGTATAGTACTATCCTCTCTCTTAGCCAAAAAAACCACCAGCCTTGCTTCCTAAGGATTTGCAAGTACAGACAAGGCATTTTGCTATTTAATTGCATTTTTTCTTGGCAAAACAATACTTTGCTTTGAAAAGCTGATTCAAATGGCTTGGGTTGGAAGGGACTTTAAAGGTCATCTTGTTTCAATACTCCTGCCATGAGCAGGGACACCTTCCACTGGACCATCTTGCTCAGAGCTCCATTCAACCTGGCCTTGAACACTTCCAGGAAGGAGGCATCCACAAATTCTCTGTGCAATTTGTTCCAGTGCCTCACCACCCTCACAGTAAAGAATTTCTTCCTAATGTCTAATCTAAACCTACTTTCTTTCAGTTTAAAGCCATTCTCCCTTGTCCTGTCACTACATGCTCTTGTAAAAAGTCTCTCTCTTTCTTGTAGGCTTCCCTTAAGGTAATGGAAGGCTGCAATTACATTGCTAGGATGCACTGTGAATTTTTTCTTCCATCCATCCATCCATATCCATCCATCCATCCATCCATCCATCCATCCATCCATCCATCCATCCATCCATCCATCCATCCATCCATCCATCCATCCATCCACCCATCCGATTTCAAAGTATGATTAATTCCTGACTTTTTTGCATTTACTTATTGCTTTCATTTTGGTTCATGAGGGCTCATGACATTAATTAAAATGGAACACTACAATTTTTGGAGTTAGAAACATTACTTAAAATTGTAGCAGTAGTCACAGGAAATAAGCTCAGGAAGCACAGGTTACCAAAACAATGACATTTAGCCAATACTTTGTATTTCAACTTAATATTGCAATTGAATAAGTAGTGTGTTGAATCCGCTACATTCTTTTCAATAATAGTGAAAAGCAAAGCTATGAAGAATTTCACCATATGTGTATTAACTAACACTCTCTCCAGACAATGGCTTGGCTTATGTACTTGTGTGCATCAAAGGAATACATGACTAACACTGGCACAAGACATGGTTAATAATACATGAGTCAGAAGGGTAGCGGTTTTAATCATTAACACGACATCAGTCGTGGAACAAAGATCAATCATTATACCAATGCATGCATTCCTTTGATAGTCACAGCTATGACTGTCATGTAACCGTACTTAATGGAAGTGTTGTCTTTTTTAGCTCAGAATCCCACTCTATTTGTCAACAGTTCTGCCTCTTTAGATGCAATTTTAGCTTTATTGTTTTACTCATCCACCTGTCTCAAATACAATGATGGGTTTAATGATAAGCATCTATAAGAAAAAAAATACATTTTGTAACCCTATGTGATACTGAATAATTCAACAGTGTATAGTGAGAGAAATGCCCCAATGTTTCTACAATAATATAAGAATTTTAAGCAAATCATAGTTATGATGTTATGTCAATTTGTTTTGCAAACATACTCTGTTTCAACCATCATCTTAATTAAACTGAAAATAAAACATTTTATGTGCAAATTTTTTTAAGAGAGGTTATGTGGCTATGCAGATTCTTCAGTTCCATAGAATGATAGAACTATGCCCATAGTTTGGGTTTGCTGTTCAAGAGTTTCGATACGCTTGAAATCCTGCTAGAAACTACTGAATTGTTATTTAATAAAAAAAGAAATTATGAGCATGACATTCCAGTGCAAGTTTAGTTATCACTCAAGCATTAAAGCGGCCTTTCTCCTGTCCACCACTGTGATCCTGCAAGATCATCTCTCTTTTACTTCTGTCTTGATCACTAAAAGCATTTTCACTGCAAGACTACAAGTCAAGATTTAAAGGACAAAGCCTCCATACCATGTCCTGTGAACCCACAGCTGTGATCTCTACACACCCACAGGTCAGATAACCCTTTAGGCTGTGACAAGTTTAGAGTGGAATGGTTTTCTTCTTCCACTTTTGTATCATGCTGACAAAAAAACCAGATCAATTATTCACTGTCATGATAACAGTGATTCCAAAGTGATCAAATATCGCTGGTAAGAGACTCAGGAAAAAATGAATCCTTCTGCTTTTCACTCTACTGAGGGATTAAAATTAGCCTTTTTCTCTTTTCCAGTTAGTGTAAGACTCATCAATTTATCTTCATATTTGAACTTCCCAAAAGAATTTTGCCAAAATGATAAAATACAGAAAGAGTGCAACTGGTGCCTTTAATGAAAATCTCACTCATATAAATGCCTGGTTGGGTCTGTTACTCCAGTGATTTTATGGTTGTAAGTTTCAAAGACTGAATGTCAATTAATAGATGTGGGCTCCTCTGTAGCCATCTATTTTTAATTCCATCAGAGAGGCTTAGCGTTAAACATGTGATGGAAGAAATGTTAGTCAGAGGAAAGCAGATGGGATAGCTAATTTTTCTTTCACAGTGTTTACACAATGATGAAATTTTTTTAACTCTCACAGCAGAAAAACAAGAATACCCTGCTCACATATAGCAGTATTCATCAGCAGGCTTTAGACAGGAAAATGCTAAGTTCTGATCTGGTTTTATATCATTAAGTAGCCCGGCAACAGAATGTACCAGTAAAGCTATGAATCTGCAGTCAGTGCCAGTAGTGCCCAAGCTTCAGGGTCTGCTCAGGTCTCCAGGCTGAACACACTTCTTTGGTGTTCACCCGGAGCCTCCTGTGCAAGTGCAAGTTGCATACAGAACAAAAAGTACACTTTATGACTTATTCCTTATATAGATATATATAAGCAGGCAAAGAGTAAAAAGAAGCCCAGCCCAGACTGCACTGACCAGACACAGAAACTAAACAAAATATGCCAGCCATGGGCATGGCTATGCTGCGCCATAGAACACCCCTGACTTTATCCTCCATTACCTAACTCCAGATGGGAAAGCAGCGTAGCTGTACCAGTGGCATATGATGTCCATGAAGAAGGAGCACTCACTAACTCAGGAACAACCACAGAATAAGCTGATTTGGATACAAAGCAGGAATTTCTACATTGCTCTGCGCCATGCTCTGCTGAAGTGTTAGCTTCCTTGAGGCTGCAGTCAGCTGTATAACTTCGTGGGGCTCAAATAGAGAAGATGAAATGATTCACATCTCATAATAGTTGTTTCTAAGATCTTGGATGACTCAATTGACTCTTATGATAACCTTCAAAACTAAGAAACACAGAAACTTGCATTAAAAAAAAAAACGTAGACAGAGATTCTTAAGTAAATCTTGTTAAAAAAGATGTCAGCACTGCAAACACAGCACACCAAGTTCTTATATTCTGAGTATTTGCTTTTTCGGGTTTCCAGCATTGCTTCTTAGGATTGCATATCATATATTATATTAGAAAATACACTACAACTCATATTATCATTGAGATTATTAGTATAAATACTACTGACTAATCCAATGAGAAATCAAATGCAATGATGGTTTTCACCCATGTATGTAGGTTTATAGTTGTTTTTAAGTACAGGGCTTCAGTTTTAACCATATCGTTTCACTAATAATATAAACCCATGCTGCAAATTAATGTTCTGTTTGCATATAATTATTCAGATGAGAAATAATCCCTACAGCTGCCAGAAGAAGAGTAAAAGAATCTACTGCTCTGAAGCAGTTCTGCTGAATTTTAAATCATATGGAATGTGAACACTAAACCTTTGCACGCTGTGTAGAATAAAACCATGCCACCCACATAAGAAAGCCTCTCTGAATGTGTTACATTCAAAAGGCAGGTAAGACAATCAAACCAACTCCTTCAAAGTATGTGATTGGAGTACTTGATCTTCAGTAAAGAGGAAGATGCAGACTGCAACTTCTCAAAACCGTGTTGCTTATGGATGAAGAATTCCCTTCAGATTTGTCTGTTGTGTCAACAGAAGTGCAAAAATTCTACAATGCAAAATAATGGAAAAAATATGAATGAAGCTCCCTCATTTTTCACTTCAAGATCAGCAGAATCTAGTTCGTCTGCTCTGGAGAAGTGAAACAAGAAACTCTTACTTTCTTCACGAATACTATGAATGAGCCTATCAATTATTGGAGCTCCTGCCTCAGATTTTTACTCATCCGCAATCATGTAAGAGACAAACAAACTGCAATTTTTACTTCTTGGTAAGGATCATTTCAGGTTACTTATAAATGCATTCTGAAATCTGATTTCCAGCTTTAGGGCAACATAAATCACAAGAGATGAACTTAAAATCTTTCAATGGTTGGGCATCATTTTAAGGTAATTCCAGATAAAAAAATATTCAACCTTTCTCCAAAATCTCCAAAATAGAGTTTTGTGAACTATCCAAGGTATCTTGGTAATTCAAAGAATCACTTTTGCTCAACATGTTATTGCCATTAAATGGATATAGAATAGATATATTCAGTGCTGCTGCTTTCAGGAAAAGCTGTTAACAAATACCTTCCAAATGGTTGATTTCATAGTCTTTTAGTACTCAAGATGATTTAATAGCTAAATATCTGGTTGTCAGAACAATCAGCACTAGTGCCAACTCACCTCATTATTTTTAAGAGAGAAAAAATACAGCGCCGTCACCCCAAGAACTGTAACCAATATATACCTTCTGTGGAGTTAATACGCATTTATACACCTACAAAAGCTCCAAAGCATGAAGTGATGATAAAAAAACAAACCATGTTACATTTGGACCTGCAAGGATACTTTGCTATACTTGGTACCAGCATTCTGAAACAACACTTAGGAGAAAGGGCTGGTTTAAAACAACGAAATCACTTCCTTAAAAGTGAAATGCTAATGCTAATGCTATGAATAATAATAGTGATTAAAAAAAATAGCTCTTTTTAATATTCACAAATTTGTATGTGTACTTTTTTCCATGTCACTTCCTGACACTGTATGAAAGAACTTGCATGAAAAAGCTACTTACACTTTGAAAACAAGATAGAGTGCAATTTGATGGATGGGAATGAAGTGTCATATCTTCACCTGCTCATGTTTTATTATGGTCTTGAACACTTAAATCTTTCATTGTTCTTTATCTTCTGAATGACACGCTGCTGTCACTGCTGTCTAATAGGATCCTGTCTTTCCTAAATTACTTTGAGTATTGAGATTTTAGAGTATAAATTATAGTTCTAGAAACAAGAGACATCCGCTGATGATAATTGTGGCACATGTAAAATGCCTCAAAAACCTGGAAGTTCCAAGCATTTTCTCCCAGTACAATAAGCATTACATGTCTCACATAGTAATGTACTCTTTTCTGCTTTTCCACCTCTGTCTCAGCCTTCCCTTGGTTTAATGAGTCAAATTTTTACACTGCATGCTTTTTGTAGCCACGATTACATTTCTATCCTGCCTGGAACAATGGGACCTCCTCCTTAATTAGACTTTTTCAGTAGTATCACCAATATTGAAGAGAGTGTACACTACACAGAGCCCCAAACAGTCCCTATGTTAACAACAGCTGCAATATTTCTGAAGAGAACAAATACTGTAAGTCACGACGATGAAAGTATAAAACTTTTCTTTGTAAATACTATAGTTAGTTCAAGCTCTTTACATGAGGTATAACCTTATAATAAAACCTTAAAAATTAAAGCCAGCAGGGAGGGATTAAGAGGGATCCTGCAGATTAGGGATCTGTAAAATCATGAGGCAGAAGCGGAGCAGCAGGCGGCATTTCTGGACAGGGCTGATTATTGCTGGCCAGCCACCCATCATAGAGAGCTTCACTTCTGTGTTTCTGCAGGAGTTAAACAACTGCAAGGCTGAATAATGAGTTTGGACACATGTTACAAGAGGAAGAGCCCTTTGTGTAGGTGTTCAGCTTGGAGGTAAGAGTTTCTGACACTGAAAATCAAAAGGTATTGAACTGCGGCATTTGCACAGTTAGGTTAAACCTGAAAATATAGACTGGATGGTGTCATTTCCTTCACAGCACAAAACACAACCATTTTTGCAAAATAAAAAAAACTATCAAAACCAAACATTGTGAGAAGCAGGGTGTGTTTCTCAATTTCTCAAGTACATGAATAAAAATACCCACTTTGTTATATATCTTATGCCTCTACTATATCCATCATATCCTCTACCTTCTCTGGGCTCACATAAAGCTCAGAGGAACTCAATCTAAACTAAAAACCCATGAACAATGTAAACTAATCTTGCATTCTACTTTATGTTATAAGTTAAACCCAATTTTATAAGTTAACCCAATAAGTTAATGGTGATTTTTTTTTTTTCTCACATAGAGGAGGGACAGGTAGCTATGTTTTTGTTTCATTGCACATTTTTTGGATTAAATACTTTTAATCTTTTTTTCATTTCAATCCACCAGTAGTTGTTGTTCTGTCATGTAACAGCTCACCTTTTCTTCAAATACTGTCAATCATTTTGCCCATGAACAATTTAAATACCTGAAAAATCTCCCACTTAGATTCACAGCCCTTATGAATTGGTACTACTTGCACTTCATATTCTCTTGCAACGTGAAAAGTCATTTACCAATGGCCTGAAAGGCACTTCCCATTGAGCTGTTCTTTCTGCCTCTTGCCTTTCCTAAGGACTTTGTGTTAACTAACCCACAAAAAATTGTCGAACCTGACCTGCTTATGCTTTTGGCTTGCACACACTTTGTGTCCCATATGTAGCACAGCACAAGCAAATACTTGGCTGGGGCCCATAGGAACATTCAAGGTTCAAGTCCAGGGGAGGCAGCACACAGATGTCACATGTTCCGTGACCACCTCTCTGTGTCCCCTTCTCACAAGCTTCAGGAACATCACTCTGTTTGACAGCTTTATGCTCCAAGATGTTAAGGCGTCTCAGCCACTTTTAAAAACCACACCACTCCTTATTTAGATTTTTGTTAGTGTAGTACTGGGAAACATACTTCAGACTAAAGGCTTTTTGACAGCTGGCAGTGTGCTGAATTAGTCAGAAAGCACACTTAGTACTTGTTCACAGCCTGTGTTTGATTTAGGGTTTTACATACACATACACACAAATAGACATTTTTATAAATTGAAAGCAAAGGCTATTTTTGACATAATCTTCATCGTGCTGATTTGAGGTTTTATTTGAATATACCCTCAAAAAAACTTGCATATGTAGCATGATAGTGGCCACTAATAACACCTCACTGAATAAACACTCATGCAAATCACAGCTGTAAATATAGGTTAAGTCTTTATATCGTTAAAAGGTTATCTCCTTAAGTACATATTAGAATTCTGTGTGCATCTGCTCGAATAACATAAAAACCTGTCCATATGTCGTTACAAGAATTTTTAATAGAACAATTTTATTGTGGAATTAAATCAAACCGACAGACTTCAATAACAGAACTATGGGATATAAGCCATTTTTA
Organism: Dasyornis broadbenti; assembly: GCA_013397935.1. Lineage (NCBI taxonomy): Eukaryota > Metazoa > Chordata > Aves > Passeriformes > Dasyornithidae > Dasyornis > Dasyornis broadbenti. Next base: position 74,916 of record VZRN01006112.1, read on the forward strand.
ATTGAACATTGCTACTGGCAGCACACTTAACCCTCTTATGTTTAGAACAAAATAACATAGATTTAGATTTTACATTTAATAACAATTTATTTCCCAGACACCCTCCTTTTGTAACCATTTAAGTCTTTCAATTCCATCAGATTTTGAAGGGATAAGCTACTAATGAATGCAGTTTTATATCTATTTAATTTAAACACAGAAATAAGTAAGTAAGTAGGAATATAGTTACAAAAATTCCCCAGGAAAATACTTCTGAGGTTTAACTTCTAATCCGTTTTTATTTTGGGATTAAGGCAGATAGCATCAAAGCATCAAAATGAGAAACAAGCTGCATATTCAGCTTGTTTTGTACTATTTCAGGGACTCTAGTAAAACAGCATGCAGCCTGAAAAGAAACGCAAAGTATTTTCAGGTTGGTGACTGCTTTTGAATTGTTGTGTTGGAATACGAAACTTCTTCAATTTTACTCTTTCTAACCATTTCTTTAGAATATCTGGTGTCTAACAACACGGAACTGTAACAATACTACAAAAAATAATTCAAACTTTGTGTGGAAGGCCATAAATACTCAAAACTTCTTATATCAATTAAACTACAAGGAATATGTACATATGTGCAGTGAAAAACCTTTACAGATTGATATATATATATAATGCATTTCTTAGGAAAATGGCTTAAAGAACAAATTCTCAAGAATTACTTTGACAAAAAAAGGGGAAAGATGATGAAAGATACTCAAAATGTTAATCTCTTAAAAATAAATGCTGGATTTGGGCTTTTTCTCTGAACCGGTTTCTGAAAAAAAAAAGAAAAAAACCCACCCACAGAGAAAAGTAACAAAAATTGTTCCTACAGATGCTACAATAAATATTATGTCTACTATTAAAAATTACCATAGAAGTAATTCTAATATGAAAAACATACTTCAGTTTATAGGCATAAGAAATCCACTACATGCTGGTTGACATCAGAATCTGAATTAGGAGAGTTGATATTTATCTTGGTCACAAATAACAATAAACATTCTGGAAAGAAAATGAAGTCAGTGCTAATGGGGATGATATGCTGGGTGGAATACACTGCACCTGTGCTGTTGATTAGAGTTCTACAGAGGAGAAAAAACAGAGAAAAAATAGTTGTCCCTGAAGTGCATGGGTGTGACTCACAATGTGTGCAAGAGACAGACCAGTGAAGTGTGAAGGTGCTGTTTCTACCCAGCTCCTTCACAGAGAACAGATGCTTCATGATTATTTTCGAATATATATTATAGATATACTGTAAAAATAAGATGACTCTAAGAGGCCAGATTTAGCTAATGATTTTGGTTCTCATCGTACCTTTCATTTCCTCAAGCTACAAATGAAGAATCTGCCTTTGCCTTTCTGCTTAAGTAGGTGAGCGTTCACGCGAGCTCCCTCTTTCAGAAACATGCAGTTAATACTCCCTAACCATAAATGTGCAAGCACTCAGTGCAATTTGTGTGGTTTTAACATACAAAGCTTTTGATGTAATCTCTTGATATCTCAGTATCAGGTGCCTGACAACACAGTTAGAAATTTATGATGGTAACAGGGAATCATAAGGCTGAATCTATTTCTAGAACTCCATTATTCCCTCTGCATTAGTTGGCCCATAATATTTCCCCTTGAGGACCTGTATTGCACTTTTCTTGCTCTCACCTCCACATGGAAGACCCTTGAAACCAATAATTTGGAGAACCGGAGGAAATAATGCTGCGAAAAAAAGTAGCTAATCATATGTTTGCATTGTTTGCAGAATTTCTTCCAGGCTCAAAGTTTTCTCTTGTTTCAACAAGAGCGTAAGTTATTCTTTAAATCAGTAACTGGTTTTAGATGCACTTCATTCTATGAACTAGAAGATACGGCTAATTAGACGTACCAACAGAGGAAAACAAACAAACAAAAACATAACCACCAGAAAATAGTGTTCAAGGGGTGTTAAGTAAGCAATTTTTATTTAATAGCAGATTACAATCAATTATTTTGTTGTCTTAATAAAAACCGCTTTTATTTCCAGACTATTCATTAGGACATACTGTTGATGCATATGGAACTCTGTTAGGTAAAACTGTGAAGCTGGAAGGGCTTTATTTGTTACTGCAAGTCTGAAGTTACATCATTTTCCTCAGAGGTATTATCTGCCTTTATGGTTTTCCAAATTTTTATCATCTGACCTGTGCCAAGTAGAAGAATCTGAGCACTAAAGCACATTTGACTTGATGTATTCAACACCAGATCAAATTTCAGACAGTATAATTCTCCCTCTGGAGCGCTTACCCATCACCTGCTGGCATTGCCATCGCACCCACTGCCAGCCCTTGAAGCAGAACAAATGTAATTTGTACCAGTTTTTTCCACCAATAGTACTCCACAGTAGTAACCAGCTTTAAACTCCATATTCCATTTGCAGATTTTTACTACCATGGAAAGCCAACTACTGTAGTAACAGAGATATTGCAGCAGAGGAAGTTATGCTGTTGTGCTTTGTGAAAAAGGGTCATAGCTGGCACACACAGAAAGTCTGCAACATTTATGTAAAAGTTTCTTCAAAATTACATGCACAAACACAGCAGGAAGGAGCAAGATCAGAAACTTGTTCCATTCTATTCAGACAGATGATGATGCCTGAGAATTTTGCCTAGTTTTTGCTCTTTATGTATCTGTAACTTGGTGCAGTTCTGTGCTTCTTATAAAACGTTAAAAACCTCTGTTCCCATCAGCTTTAGCCAAAACAGTAGGAATTCAAGCACACCTTGCTGCCCTGGGCCCTGAAAATATGTAAATAACAGTAAGTGAAGAAGGAGCGGCCTGGGGTGGTGACCATCATCACCTGAGGGTATGATTGGAGAACTGGAGCTGATATGCTGATATGACAGTACTTATAAAAGATGAAGAGCACGTGACCTGGTGCCCATTTTTGGGTGTAGCCCCACGGGGGGACTTTGCTTGCCCTGAATGTACCTTGAAGGCCACAAATAAATTTATCTGTTTTTTATTCTCCTAACTTGTCTTGGCCTCTGTTACAGGTTACCCTGTTTTAGGCATCAATGAAAGGAATCATACAATGAGAGGAAGGTTATATTCTTGTTCTGCAATCCCAGGCCAGCCTTCAACTGTGGAAACTCTCAGATTACAGAGCAGGCAGAACACCGTTCTTCGATGCATCTACAATGCTCTGAGTTCAGTTGTTGCATTCAAATATGCATTTAAGTACATGCAGTATAGAATTTTTTTGATTTTTCAATCATCGTATGCGAAGTTGGCCAGAACTTGCCAGCTCAAGTGAGATCAAAAAAGTGGTAAATTTTCTGCAGTCTCAGAGGAATCCTAAAGTTACTTGGAACGTTAGAGGAATTCTAAGGTTACTGTGTATTTAACAATATACGATGGAGGTATCATTAGGAGCTGTAGATCAACACTTAGTTATTTTATTATTTTTTCACATTTGCTGCTTGCTTCCTTATCATTCTTGCCCTTTTATTGTTGCAAGTGAACTCATAAAGCTGTTTTTCACCTGCTTTTAGCTATTGGATTTTCTCTGGCAAGAAGGAAACCAACTTGGTTCAAGAGCAAGTGCCTCATCACAGAAAGGTCTTATTAACTAGAGCACCTCCCCAAGCACATGATAACTGTTTTTCAGAAATACATGAAAAAGCTTCCAAAAAAACCCCACAAGGTTTTAAAATCTGTTCTTGACTTTCACTGCACCACAAGACCAGTTAAAGTCCATTTCAAAATGAAGATGACTCATGCTCCAGTTCCCTTATCAAAGAAATACTTTGACTGAAACTGCAATTTGCTACTGACAATGATGAGGACAGGAATACCATTGGCAAAGGTCCTCCCATGAAATTTAGGACATAGCTGGATTAATGGAACCATTCCTGCCTTCTTAGTTATTATTTCTTGCTTTCTGCAAACATTGTTACACTTTAAAGCACTCTATGTGATTATTAAAACTAAAGCAGCTTTTTCCTTACAAAAGAGGTTGGCACCTGTACTCATCAGGGGACTCTGACAGCCTGAGTTCTAAACACATTCCTACATTGTGTTTAGCAGAGGCGACTTCCAGCAGATGACACTCAAATTCACAGCAGCAAAGCTGATAGTTATACTGAACACCGATTTCCTAAATTTAGCCTTAAGTACATGCTGTGCAGGAAATAGGATGTGTTTGGGCAGGAAATTTTGGGATGGCTCATTTAAGAAATGTGTTAAGGAAGAGATTTTACCACTATTACAGTATTTTGTAAGTCCAAGGACACAGCTAGTACTCAGAAGTTTCTCTCACAGTAAAACAAATACTGCAAGTGAAATAGAACGGATCACTGACTTAATGTATGCACTGTGAATCCTTATACAGACCCCTTCCCTAAGCACAGCTCACTTGCTTCCTGAGGAAGCAGTGGAATATCTGTAACATATTACAGTGGTGGATTTAGGAGAAAACTTTGGAGGCTACCTGATGAAGCAGATGGATGTGTAGCTTGGAGAGACAGTATTTAATTTAATGCATGCTCACACTGTTACTTAGAATTGCAAGGGGACATTTTGGTAGATTCACACTATTTGGGTCTATTTCCACCTTCCCAGCTGAAAGCAAAAGAAAGTCTTTGTGCAGAAGACACTGCCATAGGGCAAAGTGTTATTAAAGTAACAGCATGTTGATGCTGAACATACACACATTGTAAAGGCATTAATAACTGTATCTAAATATAATTAGAAGAATTAGCACTTCATGCATCCTATGAATGGCATTCACTAAATTTTTATATTAAGCTGTGAGATCATCCTGTATCATGCTGTGGTTTTGTACACAGGCATTACTGAATTCTGTATAGAACTTTTAGTTTCATTCAATATATTGTTTTTAACATACAGTAAATCCTTTTGCTGTGAATGTATGTGAACAATTGTCCTTTACAAGAAATGCTTAACAATAAAAGTGTAAAACTGATTTTTACGAAAACAACTATATTGCACAGAGAGCAAATGTAAATCTGGTGTTAACAAAGGCGACTTCTAGGAGGAGGCAAGATGTGCAATTAACAGTGGAGCCAAGTTGAGACTGCTTAATGTGTGCCTCCCTACAGCTGGTGCAGAGTGCCCACTCTCCCATCTGTCTCCAAACAGATATATCCACTTGGGAGGTATATTCTATAAACAGAGACAACACCACTCTAACAGGAAAAGTGTCACAACAGAGATATTATGTTCTCATAGGTACACTGGTCTAGTTTAGTCTCAATAGCCAAGTCCTATTCCATTCCTACATGCTGTCAGACTGTAATATAAACAAATATAAATTCTGGTAGATCTGAACAAGGGGGTGATAATGATGGAAAAAACACGATGGCCAAACTAGTCCTATTAAAGTTACTAATGACCATAGTCTACCTTAGACCTTCTATGAAGTAGTGCATACCATTACTTTGTTCTCAATCTATCAACAAATAAAATAAAATAAAATAATGCTGAGGTAATTATTAATTTAAAAACTCATTTATTTGCTTTCATATGCCATTTTATAAACAAGTTTCATATGCACTTGCTCCTACCTATTATTTTCTTATTAGAACACAAAGAATTAATAGGAGGATCAATAGTGTATTTATGTTACAGACACTAAAACAGGAGAAATGTCAGAATTATTAGCCTAACTCTAACTACAGAAGAGCATCAAGAGAAAAGATATTATATAAATTTATGTCTGTCCTCCCATTACCTTGGCAGTTAATCTACAACAACACCTACTTCCTATCAGTTAATTTTACCAACACATCAAAAAAATACAACTTCAGAATATGAAGAGGCTTAGGGGTAGGAGTGGGGGGATATTATTGGGAAAGGAGGCTGTATTTAATGATTAGGAACTACAAAAATACCAAATATAAGGAGAAAATGGAATCCAAGCAATGAAAACTGAACACTAGTTGCTTAGCATGGAAGAATTGCACTGTTGCAGAGTGGGATATACAAGAGCGTCACTTCATCACATAAGTCAATTTGGTATACAAAAAGTCAGCTTTCATCTTTCAGTACAGTTGCACAGGTCAGATTTTTCAGAGATAAATACACTGTTTTTAAAGTCAAAAATCCTATGACTTTGAAATAGAAGGCAGCTTGCTGGAGAGCACCTTGAATTGTAACTACACACTATCTCATGTAGTCTCTGAGTAGCAGTAGCTGTGTGCAGCTGTGCCCATGCGCTGTGCAGGTACAGTGAGCACACTCTGTCTCTGCGAGGAACTCTCATGGCATCCAGAAAATACGAAAAAAAAACCAAACCAAAACATTATCACGTTTATGAAGACATGAGCAGAGAAAGATCTGCCCCTCAGCTTTCTCCTGAAATATAATTTGACCTAAAATTTAATAGTGCAAATCTCCTAGAGCTGTATCTTTACTTCAGAATATATAAATATATATATATATTATTTTTTTAAGGGGTGGATTATTATGTAACAGTATAAATACTCCATATATTAATAGTTTAGGACAGAGCTTATTTGCCAAAGAAAATAAATTCTGACTTTGTGCTCCCAATTGTAAGTTTCCCTTAAAGCCACTGCAGTGCACTCAATTATTCCAAAACAAATTTAAGAGAAGTGCACATAATTCTACATATTCATTCAATGAAAAATTTCATATTAAAAATTAGTTATATTTTGACATTTTAAAAAATTGCTTGCATTAATTTAACATTTCCCTGTGTCTCTGAAGTATCACCATCACCAATATTTGCAATACTTAGGCATAAAATTAATTCATAATTATGAATAATTGACTGGATTGTACACATAGGTGTCACTGACTCCTAGCAGGCTAAGTAAGTATTAGAACAATATTATACTATTTAAATACTGAAAATGAGAATACAGGGCCTCCAGGCTTTATACTGTACAATAACCACTAGCATGTATACACATGCAGATTTGTGGGTGTTTTGCTTTGGGAAGTTACTGATTTTCTTTGGTCTTGGTATGTATAGAATGTCAACAGAAAAGCACAGTATTTACTTACACGAAGCATTTCTTAGATTTTTTTTTTTCCTATGACTGCCAATTTCCAATTGTATTTTTAATATAGGAGGCAGCATTTATATTTTGGCTTCACACTAAAATGCATCTGTTCAAGTAAAGTTGCAAATAGAGAAGTCTTAGCAGCTCATCTTGTACTAGAAAATACTGATAAACAGATAGGAACAAATAAATTAACTCCTGTATGGGAAAGAGCAACAGAATAGTTATATTACCATATTAACTGCAGACCTGAGGGTCTGCACTAGGCAAGGAGATAACTTTATTATTTTACAGAGACATGCCTCAGAGAGTCTTCTTTTTTAATCTTTATTTTCTAGGGAGCCTTGCCATATGAATAAACAAAACTAATTCCAAACCCCTCAAAACTCACCGTTCTAAGGATTAAGAGGATAAAACACATTAGAAACTGTCAGTATCAATGCACCATCACTGAAGAAGCTTAAGGTCAAGTAAATGTATTATTCATTCACAATTATGAGCTATGTGCTCTTTCTAAATGTAAATTACACTCTGTAATTATTTTTCACTTTTAAAGAGTATCATTCATAAAGCCAATTAAAATGATATGATTAAAATAATCAAAATTCCTGTACAACATCCCAGAGGGCAGCTGCAATGACATGATAAATTACACAAGTTTAGCGGTTCAAGACTTTATATAGGTTAGAAAGAGGTCATCAACTCCAGAGACCGACAGAGTGCAATTCTGCCAAAGAGAAAATCAAAGCAACTTGTTTGCTGGTTTTCTTGTGGGGAAGGGGTGGGAATACTAATGCTGCCTAACTAAGGCATGGAGATTGGAAGCCAAACTGCCCCAGCGGCGTCCCCAGCAGAGGGCAGGGAGAGGGGAATTCCACCACGGTGATCTGGAGTACACTTTCAGGAGACATAACAAGCCAACATGAGAGTTTACAGGTTCAGAAAGGACAGGTCCCATTTCCATATGCTGACCTCTGCAGCCTACTTGACTCCTCTGTTAGATTACATAACCTAATAACACCAAAAAGTTTCAGGGGTAAAAAAAAAAAAAAAAACGAAAAAGAAAAAACCCCAAACAAACAAAGAAAAACCCCACAAAAATGCCCCAAACAAACAACGGAAGACACAAGAAAAAAAAAAAACCTCACCCAAAACCAATCAAACAACAACAACAAAAACCCCAACAAAATCCCACAACGGCTGTGGCGTGACTTAAATCATCCAGCAAAAGTCCTGGCAATGCACAAGGGGTGGGCAGAACCCTGGGGCCACAATCTAGTAGTAATGGAAGGAAAGAACAGAGATCCATGAGGGCCCCATGGACAGCAGACAGCTGGTATATCACATTAGGGGTCTGTAATCCCAGCCTGAGGGTAGGGAAATCGTTAAGTATGATCTTCTGGAAGACTCTCTCTCTCTCCCTGATCAGGAAAGCTGCTTTGACCACCCAGCATAAGCAGTGTAAAGCTTCCCCACTATCTCACTGAAACACTATCAGCATAAAGTATTGCGTGAATCAAACACAAGCTCCTCCACCACCAAAACTGGAGATGCTCAAAGTTGTCTAGTACCTATAGAAATCAAACTTACAACTTGGTACCTAATTTTCACACACGGAAAATATTTGTAATGAGTACTAAAATTTCCCTTCTCAATTCTAATGCTGTTGACAGACCAGTGTCAGACTATGCCTTCAGGAACTCAGAATAAATCCCTGTTCTGACATGCCCTTGTTTCAGTAAATTCTTTCTTGCTTTTATCTTAAGAAATTTTTTTAGGCATAATTGAAAGTTTCTTCTTGGGACACAAATTAGACATTACCATAGCTTTACTTTATAAGAAATATTAATTTGAATGAAGGTTGTACAGTGAAACATCATTTGACACAATTTTACCTTTTAAAATGGACTGGAGGAGAAAATAGGAAAACAGATGGATCCAAGACAGTAGCTATCATCTCAGTACACATCAACACTCTTTATTTTCTTATCCATGTATCTATCTACCTTCTACCTATCCTCTTGCTTGTTTTCAACACTTAGGTCATAAGCTTATACAGGTACAGTTTTGAGAATTACTCACAAATCGTGATTTTGAGTTTAAGGAGTTGGCTGTTTTCACTCTCCTAATAATTACAAGATTTGTAATCTTCCAGATGCTGCATAGAAAAAGCATGAAAACACCACATAGGATTAAGTGCTTACAGGAAAGGTTCTCTTAAGCCTACAAAATTATAGGGTTACTCCTGAGAGGCTCTGCATTTCTGAGCTATGTACTTTGTGTCATCTTAGGGCTTCTACAGAAGGCGTAAGTGTAAACACAGCTCCTGCTACTCCAGTACTGTGGAGTTCGCCTGGAAGAATGAAAAAGTGAATTACCTAAATTCTACTGCAGCTCTTCACTAGAAATACTGCCAATTCTCTGAGCAAGCATGTGATATTTTATAGATACTCCTGAGTTTCAGCTTCAGCTCAATCTGGCACGTCTCCTCCAGACCAGCAGATAGATTTGGTGAGAGTAATATACTTGAAATTTTTCTTAGGTAACACTGAAAGGTCTACAAAGTAAAAGAACCTGTGTTATTGTACAGCATCAGTGTGATTCTTTAGGAAGTCATATTTGATAAATGAATGCACTCTGCAAAGATAGCTACTTAAATGCACAGGAATATGTGTATGGGCAGAAATTACCTTTCAGAGTTAAAACCAGGACCTAAACAAAAAAAAAAAAAAACGTGTACAAAATACATTATTTAAGTACTCAAAAGCAGTGAGAATGCTCTTTATAAACCCTTCTCACCAACCCTTCCCCTTTCATTTTGAGCAATAATGCAAAACAAGCCTGTTTTTCTCATTTTGAGTCAGAACACAGCCCTCTTATTTCATATCACAGGTACAATTCCCATCCAAATGCAAATTCCTTCTCACAAGGCTCAAAATAAAGCTCCAAAACCCAACCAAAAATAAAAAAGATCCCCACAATTACACTGCATTTGGTTCTCAGTTGCTTTCTGGACTTTTATACGGCTCTCACCAGCACACAGGTGCACTAGTTGGCAGCAATATGTCTGGAGTCCTGCCAGAATATGCTTTTTCCTTCATTTGGGAGGATATCCAGCTGACAGAAGTGAAGCTTTTACGTACATCAAGATGCATAAAAAAGCACAGTCATAATCACTCTAATAATCTCTAATTGTGGTACACTGACAAAATGAAATTCATTTCAGCAAAGAGCAGAGCCTACTGCTTAATAAATTAGGCACCGCCGTCTTTTTCTTTTATTTTTCCTACAGAAGTGATTTATGAAGCGTGAAAACCATTCTCCCCTCTGTGAACTCTGAAGCGCTGAACTTGCCCCAGACATGTGGAACCTTTTCCTCATTTGAGGAAAAGCACATACACATGTTCTGCAGAAATAAAGAAGAGCTACAATTACTGTGACCAGTTTGTGTAACCTACAGCAGAGTAATGCCCAGGTGTTCTGGTCAGCTGTTCCACACGGCAGTTTTGGGGAGCTGTGCTACAGCGGATTGCAGGAGAAGGTGCCATTAGAGGGCAGCCTTGGGTTTCCCCTGGGGGGAAGTCGATACACCAACATGAGTGTCCCAGTATTCCTGGGATTTCTGATGGTATGGAGCAAAACCTACTTCAGCTCCTTAAAATACATTAAAAACTTTACCGTATGTATTTTGCATTCTGTGAGGAAAAAAAATATGCATAGCATGGTTTGAGCAAATTTGTAGTGTATGGGCAGGAGTAGATTATAATTTTTAAAGGCTTTTAAGTAACTTTAATAATGTAAAAGTAATCTTTTTCATTATTGAGAATTTCCATTAGTCATTTCACCCTAAAGTCTGAGTAAAATATCACTGGCAGTTAAGTAAATCCCACAGTAGCACACAAATAATCACAGTAACTTCTATAAGAATATATTACAAAAAGAGGTAAATTAGGATTCCATAACAACAATCTTTCTTAAATCTACCTGAGACTGGTTTTACTATATAAACACATAACGTTGTATTGATATTTATTTTTGGTACCTAGATAATTTAAGAGCATTTTTTGTTTTTCAATTACAGCTTAATTCAATTATCTAATGGGTAACATCTTTATATTATTTATAATTAAACAGATACATTCCATAGAAATTAGGAAAATGCTGTTTATCATACATAACAGCTACATTATATCTAGCACATTAAATCCCATGTAAATTCTATGCAAAAGTCCTTAATGATTTTTCTATAATTTTCTTCATCATGTTATGTAACTTTGACACTGCATTGCTTTCCAATTACTCTGCTGAAGTACATTTGTCTGAAACATATGTCTAACCTTTTCAGCTATTTGAGGGCTGCTGGCTACAGTAATCTCCATCAGTTTATTCAACTTAACAATCCCCACTGATCTCTTCACATAAAAGGTTTAAGGACTTGGAGCTTAGGATCCTCCTCACTGTTAGCATCAGAAGCTCATTCAAAGCATTCTTTTACTGTAGGTGAAACTAATCCCTTGTTAGAAAGTAAACAAAGAGTTTTGCGTTTCATACAACTAATCAAACATGCACAGAACAATGACAGAATACCAAAACAAACCCACAAATAACAGCACCAGAGGGCTTAACTCAGTTTTCATCTGAATATGTAGCGACTTTCAAAGTGCCAAACTGGCCTAGACACACAAAAGCAGCATGACACAAATGCAGGGCAAGGCTGAAATGACCAGCCACAGCTCTCTGGAATACACACATTAAATAATATCCAGGCAGAAGGTGTGTGTATCCCAGATCCTGGTTTAAAAAGCACTGTTTGTATTGCATAAGCATGTGAGCAAAGTAACGTTTATTCCCTCAGGGATCACACTGGCTGTAAAATATCTCGTTTCTTGGACCTCCTAACCTTGTTTCCTAAACTCATGATTCACCAGCCAACTTTTACCTTTGTTGGTATTTTTTCATGTGACTGAACAAGAGCTTGGCAGTTTTTGAGACATCAAATCGCCTGCCCTGGAGGGTACAACATGGTTGGAGCACTACAAAGCACTCTAATTTTGTAACACCAATAACAATTTAAAAACTAGAAAATTAAGCCAAACAACAACAAAAAGATCTCTAGACATCTAGTCAGGTTTTACAGTAATTTTTTTTTTTTAAGCTTCAACTATGAAAGGAGTATTGTGGGTTGGAAGAGTGTATTACACAGACTTCAGAGAGCTTTCCCAGTTACAAGCCTTCTGGTAGTTGTAATCACTATTATGCCTTTTAAAAGTCTGAAAAACTCACCGTGTAACATTTGAAAAGAAATTAGAATAGACATCCCGACCTGAAGTACAGACAATATCATTAAACAAATAAACAAACAAACAAAGGCAGAACAAGATAAAAAAAAAGTGGCACTAATTCAGGGAAGCAACTCACTAGATTCTTGGGATTATGCCCCTTAGACTCCTGTAAGCCTGCAAGCTTTCAGACACAGCTGATAGCTGTTTTACCAACAAGATAAAACAGAATTGAAAAATCAAACAATACTGAGGTTCTAGAATGAGTACACAAAAGGCATGAACCACAGGCGGAAGGGAAAGATTGGTCCAGTGGATTGCAAGGTGAAAGTTTCTGGTATTTTCTTTCCTGAAAAGGCACTAATATGGCCCAAAAGCTGACCTGTACTACTTGTGAGCAGCTGAACACAGGGACTTCAGCTTAGAAAGACAACTCGATTCATCTTTTATCAGATATGGCAAGCACTCACATACAGGCTACAGTGTTTTTTTCTGCACCAGATTCAAGCCAAAGAGAGGATATGCAGATGGGAAAACCAGAATTGGGCAAAAATGAAAATGCTTAGCTGAGTGATTAAAAACTGTGTATGATACAAAATACACAAACGTTTTTCTAATGTAAGTATCTATACACTTTATTGGTCAATATTACACTATATTGCTCAGTCTTTCATATAGTATCATGTAAATATTTCAATGAAGTAACTTTTAAAGATACAGGTTCATGACCACCTCCAATGAAAATAATTTTGCCACGTTATGGGAAAAAGAATGGAATTGACTGGATCATTTTTGTCATTCTAACGGTAACACAAAAGAAGTCAGAAATTCAGGTCAATGAAACAATTTACGAGTTTACTTTTATTAGATGATAGATTTAACTAATATTTTTACTAAATTTTGATGTCTTCAAAAATAACTTTTTATATCAAAATAATAATTTACATACTGAAAAAATCTCTATGTATTTACCTTATATAGGACCATATTTCACACTGGGAAGTAAAATAAAGCACCTGTCTAATGAAATACGTGGTTCAACTTAAAACATATTTTATGCTTCCTGTTCAACTAGTTTTTTTTCACCCAGTCCTTGTTTTGTATGAGAAGCAGTTTAATAATACACTCTATAACACTCTTTCAGAATCCTACAGAGCAATAAAAAGATTTCCCACAGCTGCAGCTATCAACAAAAACATATCTGTGAATTAGACTGTACTACGGTGTGGGTCTGTGTTGGTCTAAGCATTAGAAGGAGGGCAAATTTGTATATTTCAGCTAGTCCTATATTTTCCCACTTCCTCAAAAGACAACAATGAAAGTTGATCCTATTTAACTCACAGTCCTGATATTTGCCATGCATGGATTCACTACTGAATTAATGCACAATAAATTCTGAATCAGAAATACAATGTGCAATTTTTAATTTCTAATCTTGTTATTTCTCATTATCCACGGCAATTATGTTCCTGTTAGCCACTTAGTATGAGACATGCTTTGCATTTAATTCCCTTTGGCCTACAGTGGACTTTGAATTTAATTATTGTGATAGCAGCACAACTGGATTTACTCATGTAGTTCTACCATTCAGAAGAGTCACACACCTTAATTATAACAATCTTACAAGGTCTGATCACTATAGATGAGATGCCATGCAAGCCTGACACCCCTTGATCTACTCAACCATTTGATTATATACATGCACATAAACATGATGCTCTGAGACTTCTGTTTTATATCATGAAAACGTAGTTCATCATATTTCAAAATCCAATCAATAAAACTTTCCTTACAGATTTCTTTTTTTAAATGAGCTATTGATAATAAGCTATGGTGACCAGGGACAGGACCTGAGGGAACGGCATGAAGCTGTGTTAGGGGAGGTTTAGGTGAAATATTATCACCCAAAGGGTGGTTGGGCACTGGACAACACTCTCAGGCACTTGGTGTGACCTTTGGGGTATCCTGTGCAGGGTCAGGAGTTGGACTTCAATGAAGTAATGAGTCCCTTCCAACTCTGGATATTCTATGATTCTGTGATTTTTTTAATCAGAAGATGTAGATCCCTGAAAAAATTATCTCAATATAATCACACAAAGTCTTTGTATTTGAATTTATCTTTTTCAGATTTTTTAAAAACTAATTATAGTCTAAAACATGGCAAAGAAATTTTGGAGACAAACAGTAATTGTATCAGCAATCTGCTCCAATAGCTTTGGAAATAAGAACGTGTTTTATATGCACAGGATTCAGTCTGGCTTTACCTATTTGCAATCCAATTTCCTTTCATTTTGTTAATATGTTTTTAAATAACTATTAGGTATTACATACCAGATATCACTCCATGATGCCAGATCATCCCACATCATTGTGTCTCACTGTTTCTCTAAATTTCAACGCCTTTACCATCTCTCAAATGTGCCTTAGAATTAACTGTTCCCTAGATATTTGTCTCTTTTATTGCATTTCTAAAGCACAGGCTCTAGAGGCCAGTGTGTTTTTCCCCGCATCTATTGATACTGAGAGCAATATGTAACATATCTTCAAGTTCATCCAGAAAATGAGAACATTTTCTTTGATAAATCTTTGTGTACTTCAATCTAAAAACCATCTACAAAAATGTCTCCTCTTTCCAGTAAATTGGAAAGTCACTTTAAAAATAAGATTGCTGTAGCGCTTTTTCTGTGCTGGGTTTTGCCAATCTGTCTCATGTCCCCAGAAAAGGCTCTATGGAGGAGCATTTTATTTCAGACCTTTTCCTTTGAGTTTTTCTACAAGGAAAATGCCTTGCCTCTTACTAAGTAAGTCACAAATGAAATTAACTCTCCTTTGTGATGTTTTCTAAGGAATTTATCACAGCACACTGTGGGTAAAGACAGTCCCTTTAAGTGGATTAGTTTTACATAAAACTTGAAAAGGAAAACAAGGTTATCAGTTTTAAATGTGACGCAGAATGAGGACGACATTTTATGAAATGGTTTTATAGACTCATAGAACTGATGGAGTTCTTTTGACAGTGTTAATTATATTGGATTCTTTACATCCCTGACTTTACAAGCAATCCATCAATAATAGCACTACGTGGTAACTGACCAAGCACTACTTCAGCTGCAGAGGGAACATTGCTCTTACAGGTCTTTCTGAAGCAGCACAGCCCTGTCATCAATAACTCCCTCCATTTCTCATGCTGATGGACATCTAGTTGCAGCAGCTCTGCTAAGTGCATCTTTGGTACTGTACGTGGTGGGAAAATGTCTCAGGAAGGCCAATTGCAAGTCATTTCTAAATGAAAAGAGTGACATTTAAAGCAGTAGAGAAAGTCAATGGCCCTACTCCGTTCCCTTCACATATTCAATCGAAACACATCAGACGATTAAAGGATGGGGAAAGGGTATTTTAATCTCATTTTGCCTCTGAAGAATGATGGAAAATGAAGGTCAAGTAAATTGCCTGAGTCTATATGAGAATCTTGTAACAGTTTTTCAGGATCACAGCTCAGTGGCTCACTTTAACAGACTCAAGAAGCTAGTTTGTTTAAAGTGAAACATGAAGTTCAACCCTTTACCTTAGATACATTTGACACTATCTCGAAAACACAGAACAGTGTACTGTCTGATGTCCCTCAATTTAGTTTGTGTGCATATTACAACTGGGACCACCAGCAGCAGCAGCCAGAATCCTTGTGTTCTTTATTGTGTTAGAGCTAAGACACCCAACTCCAGATCTCAACAGTAAGTTGAGAGTAAGTAATCACCTGAAATAATAATTAGTGCCTGATCCTTGTCCTAGCAAAATGGTGTCCCACTTTGATGCCATCCTCTAGAAGCTAGGCTATTTTTTCAAGCTGTTGCAATAATGGCAGTTTCTGTGGGTGAACAGCGAGATGGAGGTAAGACTAAATGAGAAACATTCAGGTTTTGGACAGACAGCAAGACCTGCTCTTGCATAACAAACTCATATTTTCCAGTCAGGCTGCTGAAGGGAAATAAAAAATCCAGAGTGGCTAAAAGCTCTGAAAAACGACAAAAGTGCTGGGCACATTATCCATGGGCAGCTGGATGTTTCCAAGGTAACACAGCTATCTTGTCTTGTAGGACATTCTTAAGGGCTAACAATTCGAAATAGCGTGAACGGAAATCACCACAGCCAGAGTTCAACGGGCTGTCGTGCATAGATCTGTAATTTGTCCGGTGTGCAGGGGCTCTCTATTTCCTGCACCACGGAACCTTCTTCCTGCAGGTCTTGCGTATCAATCACAGCGCATTTGATAGAGGAGCACACTGGACTACACATTTTTCTGAGATGTCTCCTGTTTTCTGCATGTCCCTTACTCAAAAATTGAACAATGCAGTAGAAGGGCAGAGAAGCTGCTGGTAACACAGACAGACCAGTCCATGCACACGAGAGATGCATAAAAGTACAGTAGCTTGTCCATAGCAGATACCTGCTTCTAAAAGGGGAGGAGTCAGGAGTAGGGAGGAGAAGATGGGAAAGAGTGGAACAACTCTATTCCTAACTCTAACTCTGTATATTACTTTCTCCTGGAAAAGTTGTATAGTTAAAATTTGGAAAAGAAATACAAGCAAAATTGCATTGTGATCTAAATTAAGAAAAAGGACAAGTAATTGAAAAGTAGGCTTTTTTAAAAAAACAACCTGGTTCTGTTTTTCTAATCTAATACAAGAAAATGCTTCCTACCTAGAGCAAGGCTTCAAATATGTAATAACTTCAGTTTCTTCCAGTCATTAGCCTTGTCTCATCCGTCTCATGGCCACTTAACTCTAACTTAACTGTAACATCAGTGCCTGGCTATGAAACATCCTGTTAAGCATATGGTGCCAGAATATTCAAAATCTAAAAACTTCTAACATTTCCATGGCCTTTCATCTTCAGACTGAAAAAGGTTCATTAGACAAGTCTAAAGATAATGTCCTTTCCAAAATATCTGTTCTCAGGACAGCATGTAAAGAGTGTAGTGGGAAAAAGTGGTCAGATGAATAGAGAAAGTTAGAGGAGATCTGTATAGCTTCGTACTATTCCATCAACACAAACTATTGATATTAACATAGCTAAAAGGTTTAGATTCAGAGGAACTGGTGAGTTGTTTTCCTTCCAAAAAGATTCAAAGTACTCTCACAGATCGAAGTGTTTGTTTTTCTGACAGTTTTTTAACTTTTTAATTCCTAGTCTGACAACATGCAATGAACAGGAATTTTCAAGCCTAAATTAAAATACAAGAGAGTGATCAAAAATGAGATAAAAATTTTTATTGATTATTCTCGGAAGTTTTGTTGCATGCACTGAATTACGTGAAAAGACATGCTTGGCGTAGTACTAGCAAACTTCCCATGTATAGCTTGGAAAGCTTTTTACTGTTTAAATAAAACTGCATCTTCACACAGTGTAGAATATAAAAACCATCTACTGAAAAAAGTTTTATACTGCTTCATCTCTCTATTAATGCTACATTTTTTTAAACTTTAAAGGTAGGCGTATTAGACATATATTCTGTGTGCAATTACAAGTGTATATTTAATGTAAATAATTTTAAAAAAAAATTCTTACCCTACAGTTTAAGAAAGATACTTTGAAAGCTCAGTAAAATAAGGAAAATATGGTATACAAACATAAAATGCACAAACTATTTGCAGACAGAGAGGGGAGAAAATATTTGGTCTTTCTAGGTCATTCATCTAAAATACTTTTCATAAGTGCTGAAGGAAAGGACATAAGTTCTGAGAAGGAAAAAACAGCAAGAGAGATATTCAGTAACCTGAAAAAATTTCATGGATCTGTTCTGTTATTAATAGGATTATGAAAAGAAATTGAAAGCTTGGATTTTATTTTTTTGGGTTCAGGAGAGATAAAAAAGCCCATAGCCTATCATTTAATATTTTGGTTTGCATTTGTGGCATACAAAACAACAAAACCCTCTCACCACTGCTGGACCACCAAGGCCTCCTAAGGAGAAGCAACCAAACAGTACAAGTCTGTTCTCAAGACAAGTTTTAAAGAAGGGGGGGAAATGACAGTTGAAACCACTGGAAGATGTCTCTAATTTCTAAGAAAAGATGATTGAAGTTTGGGAATTCTTCATCTTGCTGTTCTTTATACAATACTGGCTGTGGCAGTCCGTATGATGCCATTAATGACCAGTAAGCTCCCAACAACACTGAAAATAAAGTACAGGTCATAGCTGCCTGTTTATTGGTGTGGCTTTGCTCCTTGGCAATAAGCAGGAAGTTTATTATCCTTCCTATCTTTTGGAGCTCTTCAAGAACCACTTAATGTCAGCTGCAATTTTTCCATCTGGAAAGATGGATATCGGATATTTAATCTCAGGCACCACAGCAAGGGCAAATAATAAAAGCAAATAAATTCTAATACTTCCAACTAAGTATTTGTCTGGTGTTGTAAGAATATTGGAAATAGAGGTTCTGCATAATTGTGGGCAAGTTAGAAAACCATTATCTGTTTTTAATATCTTGCCTTTAGTATTGCTGATTTCCAACAACTATAGGACAATAGCGATTTTTTAAAGTAAATATATCATAGCAATTAATTAACAGAATGCTATATTTGTGGGCCTTTGTAGGGTCAATGCTAGTCAAGGTATCTCATACTTTTTATTATTTAGATATAGTACTGCCATCAAATTCCAGCATTTTTAAGACTGACAGAGTTAAACCTTAAAGCCTTATAATTTTAAATCAGAAAGATAATGACACAAAAATATAACATTCATTTTCATAAAAAGGATAGTGATACTTTATACTTTAATGGGTATTTGATTAAAATCTAACAACAAATAATTCATGGGATACTAAATCAGGCAATATGTATTGGTATGATTTCATAAAATACTTTATATTTAAAATATTCAGAAACAGTTGTAAGGAATTTATCACATATATATGCACCAGTTTTCCTATAGAGCAGTATTTTTTTTGTGTAGTGTATCATTTACACAGTGGCAAAGCTTTGGGGGCTCATAGCCTTTGAAAACACTGATAATCTGAACAAGATATGTCAGCTTTTATCATTTGTCCTCCCTTTAAGAGAAGGAAAAGGTTGACTCACCAGTTTTTCATTCTGAATACTTGCAACAGTGCTATTCTTATATTGTAAGTGGTAAAACTCTCATTATTACCACAGCAGGACTTTAAATGGAAATGTCCTCTGTACCCACAAAGCCCAAGAATGTAAAAATTTTTCATGCTGTGAAGGAAGCTTGGATTTCTTAAAGTATTTTAGCCTTCTATCTCTTAAAAACCCAAAATTATGCACAAAATTTTAGCTTTTCTTAAATCAGGCAGAAGCAAGAAAGGAGGAGAGGGATATAAAGAGAATTATATGCCTTCTTGTCACTGCTCTGAACAAAGACAAGCAATAGCTTATATGAAACAGGCTTTAATTTTTGTTTAATTAGCAAGTTGAGAAGCACAGAGTTCCATCTGTTCTGCTAGGGGCTGCAATAAATACTGCTTCTTGGAATTGTGGGTCTACAAACAAATTCACTCATTCTACTGTAATACCCACTTAAAGACAAAGATTGTATTTTTACCTGAAAAAAACCTTGCATATCCTACTGTCTTAAATGAATTCCAGAGAGTTTTTCTTTAAGCAAGGGAGGTTTGGAGCCAGCTGGTGTTTGGGAAGAAAAATTCCACACAAGCCCTTTGACAATGAGTTGCATTTTCTGTCCCTCTGTAAGTCATCCTTGGCTAGCAGACTGTGGCACCTCCTGCATCAAATAGTCAAGCAGCAGATCCTAAAGAATTCTATTCCAATCAGCTCGCTTGAAAAACAGGACTTTTGAAATATCTGAGATGTTGAGAAACGGTTCAACATTAATAAGCTGTGACAGTCACTGACCAGTTCTTCTCTGTCTAGACAGTAATGCCGTAACTTCTTTACTATACATTTACTATATATATTTGGACCCTGCAGTTACCCGCACTTGGTTTCATTAGGGAACAGTCATTGTTCTCAGACCTGGTAACATATTTTCTAGACAGCTGCTTATCTAAAGCCTTTGCATTTGTTTGCTACAAACTGCCCAACTGCGTTACTCTAGAACCGCATCATGAGAGACTTTAACAACCTGGTAGATCCATGCCTATATTACCTCACTATGCAGGTCAGCATTTGTAAGCTGCTGTAGAGCAGTAGTATAAGCATCACAGATGGCTTGAAATAATGAAAAAAATTCATTAATTCAGTTATCTGGTCTTCCTAGTTCTGCTTGAGGAAAATCTTACTTTTAACAGACAGAGGACAAAAGGTAAGTTGCCTCTCAGTCTGTTATACTTGATGTATACCACTGTATTTTTATTCAATGGCTGCACTTGCATAATTTACCATCTTTTTCAGTATGGAATCAAACAGCATGGCAGAAGAGAGAATATTGGGATGGACTTTTAACTTTCAGCCATACTGCATGGTGAAATCTACAATTATTTTTACAATTAAGCTTTAATAAGAGAGGTAGTGTTCATTTTCCATAACCAAACTGCTCCTTATATACTGTTTGTTCAATACATTGTTACTTGAAATCTGCAGATATATCTCCCCTTATCACTTTAGAAAAGTGAAAAATTACTGAATTTCAGAAATAATATGTCTAATTTTTGTTCTTACAAACTTGAGTAAATTCCTTTAACAAAGCAGAAGTCTTCAATTTTAATATCTGTCATGATTAGACAAGATGTACAAAAATCAAAGTTTTTCTGTAAAATGTCCTCTTAAAATTTACCCCTATAGCACTTCTTTTTATCCAAATAAAATTATAATAAAGCAGTTATAGGGCTGACAATTTTAATACATGGGGTTTTTCAAGCACACTGTACCATTATCTATTAAGTCAAGATTGATCTCTTGATATGTAAACTTTGACATAATTAATTTTGTTTTGCTCTCTCAATTCTTGACAGATAGGATTACATCAAAACTGTTTTGAAAATTAAGCAGACAGAAATTTCCTTCAGCAATGTAAGTAAAGTAAATATATCATAGAGACGGTATTCAAATTTGAAAATAATTCTACTACAAATATAAATAAACAGTATTTTTAGATGCATTCATTAATGAAAGATTGATATAAAAGCCAAAACTGCATCTGTTCTTCATTAGAAATGCCAGTCTTACTACAGTTATATGCACAACATTTCATATAAAAATCAGTGCATGGTGTTTATTTCAGTGTAGAAGAGTCATTTTCCCATCTCTGTATCATACTCTATAAAATAACATTAGGCAAGAAGGGATTATACAACCACACATCAAACCTTGCTACACAAAATTTTCACCAAGAATAACCTATTCCCCTGTAAATTTTCAATATGTAGAAATATGAGCAAAGTTTAAAAACAAACCAAATAAGTACTCTAAGTAAATCTCATTTGACAAAAAATCATCACATAAAAAATTAAAGGTAAACATCAGCAGCTGCTCATGTAATCTTTGAAACGGGTACTTTTACAGTTGTTTATATCCTTTAACAGTACATTAAAAAAGGCTGGTGGATCTGAAAGTAGGTTTAGAAGTCTGGGTAGAGCTTCACAGCACAGATAAAGAGTATTAAGTGAGATGAACATTGATCTGAAAGTGAAAGCAAAGCACTGATATTAGAAATATGAGTACTCAGAGGGTCCCAAAACACTGAAAAATGAAGGAAATCTCTATTTCCTTTAATCTTTAATCCAAATTTGTTTTTGAAAAAAGAAAAAATAGAATTTCACCTTCACTTAGCAAAAAATGTGTCTTAGCTGTGCTCACTCATTTATAAAATTTACATAATCAAAATTATTTTAACTCTCACACATCATGCACAAAGATGGGTATGCACAGTAAATAAAATAATCATGTCAACAAACCTGCTAGGTTTCTCATGGCCAGATAAATTCACTGCTGAATTTTCTGAGGAATCTCAAACCTTAGTTTATCAAAAGTCTTCAGAGATGTTAATTAAACCCTGTCAGGAAGTAATATAACACTGCTGTTTGGAAGAAATTAGGTGGAAGAAAATCATGGGTTTGACTCTCCATTCTTACATTGGTTTTGTGAAAATGTGAGGTGAAAATCAGAGCTAACATGTCTGGTTTTCCCAAATACGCAGAACATATGGAATGAAAACTTTCTTATTATTTCTTCAGTAGATTATATGATCCAGTCATACCATACCGTACATTCAGCTGCTATCTGAATGTATATTTTTGTCATGTTCTATGAGATGACAAAAGTACTGTCACTATATCAGAACTGTAAGTGGAATAACAGCAGACTAAATGGTGATAAAGCAGCTGGTACACAAAATGAGTGGGACTTAAATTTTAAAATATCCATATCCCTTTTTGTGTGTGAGAGAAATGTAATCTAATTTGTGATTTGGATCTCTGATGCTGCAGCTGCCACAGGACAGCTTCCAGCATATTCTTCAGTCACACTACTCTGTACTTTAGCTTCTCAAGATCTAAATGAATGGTAATTGTCTTCTTGGTAAAATCCTCTCTTAATAAAAACAATTCCTCTCTCTACATTCTTCCTTTTACAAGAATGATGATCTTCAAAAGAGCTAACTCCAGCCTTTTGCTCAGCTGCAGAGATCTAGGAGATTTGTTATATTTTTGTTTGGTGAAGAGGGAATTACCAGAAATTCTTTCGTAAGGGCTGACTTGCCAAAAGCAGACATCTGGTCTTCAGTTATCTATGGAGAGAACTGTGTTGGTCAACATACCTCAATCCCTTGTTCTGCCTACCCTTGGGGGGAAAAAAGACAGACTAAATGTGATTTTCAAGTGTTACAGGTGCTTAATTACATACTAATCCAAATTTCCTCTCTGCTGCTTAATTGCAGATTTAAAGTTAGATACAGTGGCATTCCTACTTTTCTAGTGAAAGCTGTGAGCCTAAATAAGTCATGACTATCTCCTTGTGCATCTGGCCCTTGGCTTTTCACCTCACAGCTCTGAAATCTTTCTTCATTGATGGGTGATGAGCTCATAGATTTTTTTCCTGAAACTGAAATCAAGTATTCAAAAGCAGTTTTCTGAAATCTGGCATTCTCAGAATGAATCACAGAGAGGAAACGTGCAAGCAAACCTATCGGTTCCTACCATATGCTGACTCTCCCCAGCTTCTTTAAGGTCAGAGGTCTCCAAGAGGTAAAAGTCTCTAAGTGAAGTTTGCTTCATTTAGATAATAATTGAGAATGATGAGAAAGAACTGCCTGGACAGTCCATTGTTTTCTGGAGAAAAGGACGATAAGCTCTCTCTCTCTGATCACAGTTTTCTATACAGCCTTACCAAGTGATATTCTAAAAGCAGTAAAAAAGCTGAGGAATAAAAAAGTTCTATTTACAGAGCTCCCAACTAGTCAGATAGCATGGAAAACAGATCCTGAAATATGCAAGCATTTCACATGTATCATATTCCTACCTACAGGACAAGAGGTGTGATAGAAGTCCAGAACACAAGGCTGGACTCCTTCCTGGACTCTATTTCAGTGAGATACCGAGCACTTCAGCCTGACATTAGAATTTCATTAGTTTATTATTTCACTCAGATGGCACAAAATAATCAGCCTTTGGCTGATTGTACGTATGCAAAACGAGACTAGACTGCCATACCCTCAAATTTGTCTGGAAAAACACAAAATATTTTATGAATAGTGTCAGTAATTAAATAATACTCAACACCATATTTAAGTGGTCTGTGACAGCTAATGACAGCTGCATAGCTGTAAGAGCTCATGCTTTCTCAGAGATATTTTTAAACTCTAGCTGATGAAATCCTTCAAAATTACAAAAAAACACCTCCTACTCTTAAAAATTCTTTCAGTGCTCCAAAGATTTCTGATGCCCTGCCATTTTTAAGAGATTCCAATGTACATTTTTTTCCAGTCAAATATATGTATATGCACACAAACACATATTCAAATTCATATATATATATTTGATTTATATATAATTACTGGGCAAAAAAGAATCTAGAGAAAAAGTGACTGCACAGGTACGGTGAGAAAGATTTCTCAAATGAACTTCTCAAATTTTGCAGGATAAAGCTTTGCC
Organism: Dasyornis broadbenti; assembly: GCA_013397935.1. Taxonomy (NCBI): domain Eukaryota; kingdom Metazoa; phylum Chordata; class Aves; order Passeriformes; family Dasyornithidae; genus Dasyornis; species Dasyornis broadbenti. The sequence continues at coordinate 99,305 of VZRN01006112.1, forward strand.
AAGACATTTCAAAATAAATGTCACAAAAAAAAGAAAATCCATCTTCTATAATATTATCTCACAAACATGCTGGAAGTGCTGACCTACTTCATATGGTTTACCATAAAATACAAAATATGTATTATTTTTAAAAAGTCAGAGCTCTTGAAGGCGTAAATGGATTAATTTACTATTGACCTAGAAACTGCTCCAAAACACTTTTGTTGAAGTGTCACAACATCATTACAGCACTTCATGAAAAAAAAACCAACAAACCAAACCAACCAAACAATTAAAATAGGATTATGGTAAAGGCAGAAAATATTTGAGAACAGCAATGTTTCTCCTACTAAGCCTAGTGATCATGCATACTGAGCTACAGGTGCATCTGCAAGTGCCACTTCTCTAAAAAAGAATCTGACAGTTAATGGAATAACAACTTCAGTGGTTTCACTTAACTTGACATAAAATTTTTAGCATAAACTGGATAGATAGCAAATTTACAATCAGACTTTAATCCTGTGAAGGTACGTGGGTGCTTATAGTAAAGAATTAGGAATAAATACCTGGAAATCAATGGTCTGTCATACAATCAAGGGAATTTTTTTTTTTTTGCAGTATTAGGATTTTTATCAAGTTATTAAAAGAAATTATTTTACTACAGAAATGGACAGCTAACTCATCCTTTTAATTTTTATTTTAAAAGTGATAAATGAGATCATGAATTTTTCCATGAGCATTTTTTTTTTGACTTCTGAATTGCCTTTTCTCCTTAAATGCTTAAAATATACTGAGTATAATATTGCTCTAATAAATCCCACCACATTTACTGCAGAGACAGTCACAGACCATGCTGGAGTCATGATGATTTGATTTGAGTTAGTAATTCTGATTGACAGAAAGAGTGCAAACTGCTCTTTCTCCAGAAAGAGATAAATTGAAGAGATAAATTCTCATTAATTTTTTAGGCTGGAGACAAGAATTAAACTAAAGATGTAACCATGAGATCTAACACTGCCTATTTTCAGGGTCCTGCCAGCATATTTCCTCAACATAGTTTTAAAATTAGCAAGGCCCATCCTCACAAATCAGGGTGCTATGGGTTCAGAGCTATTTGGAAAAGTTCTCAGTGCAGCCCAGTGAATATCAAATGCAAACAGGATCAGGAGCTGGTGTTAGAGACTCTAATGTACATCAGATTTCTCTCTTCATACAGGAAAGCAAAGAGCTGATGCAAATTGCAGCAAAATATAGACTACTGGAGGGAACATGTATTTTCCCTTTTTATAGACTACAGAGGGGAACATATATTTTCCCTTTATTTTCTATTTCTAGCAGTCATCTGTAAAAGTTCTTACAGATAAACATTGCATTTAAGTAGAAGATGCATATATGAAGACAGAAGGGCATTTAAAACTAGATAATCTAATGAAATCTTCCACTTCCTGAATAAAAAAATTATTTTACAAATATTAGAGATTAAATTTGACACTAATATATTACTGATAGTTTCATGCTTCTAGAAGTTTAAACTTCCCTCTATAAATTGCCTTTGAATAATAAAAAATCATAAGTAAGAGAGAGTTGGTTTCAGAGACCTGTTACGAATCTCCTCACAAGCCAAAAGTGAGAGAGAGGGTGAAACTTCACCTGAAACTTGAATTTGCAGTGAAGTTGGGCTGTTCAAAATAGGGAATTCTACCATGTTCCTGGTCTAAGGAGATGAACACACACATTACTGTCATCAGATGTGCTGATGTGATTTGAGACACAAAAGTTGATGTTGACAGCTTTACCTCAAGCAACAGATGTCTGTATATGTGTATTTAGTGTTAAGTTACTAATTTCATTCTTTTGCTGAGCACGGTTCAGCAGATATTTAGCTTTACCCTTCACTGTAGCTTTATCCCTCACAGTGCTAGCCAATCTATCCAAGGTTTCAGGCCAGCAGAGGCCAGATTATGTTTTCAAACCTTACAAGATATGGAATCACACAATCAACTAGGTTGGAAAATGACCTTTGAGATCATCAAGTCCAACCTATGACCTTACACCACCTTGTCAACTAAACCATGGTACTGAGTGCCACATCCAGTCTTTCCTCCAATACCTCCAGGGACAGCGACTCCACCACATCCTTGGGCATCCCATTCCAATGTCTAATCACCCTTTCTGTGAGGAATTTCTTCCTAACGTCTAACCTAAACCTCCCCTGGCACAGCTTAAGGCTGCGTCCTCTTGTTCTGTCACTGGTTGCCTGGGATAAGAGACTGACTCTCACCTGGCTACAGCCTCCTTTCAGGAAGTTGTAGAGAGTGATAGACAAGAGAAGAGACCTCAGCCTCTTCTCCAGGCTAAACCACTCCAGCTCCTTCAGTTGTTCTTCACAGGACTTGTGCTCCAGACACTTCACCAGCTCTGTTGTCCTTCTCTGGACACACTTGGGAACCTCAACATCCTTCCTAAATTGAGGGGCCCAGAACTGGACACAGCACTCAAGATGCAGCCTAACCAGTGCCAAGCACAGGGGAAGAATCACTTCCTGGGTCCAAACTGTACATTAATAGTTTTTTTCTTGCTCAGAAATGTGAGATGCTAATAATTTTCTCCCCACATATTTATTTTTATAACAGAGTCCTAAGAAAACAATAAAACACACTGCAAATAGCATGCATTGAAGAGATTCATCTGAAGTGACTGTACGACATTAGAGAGTCAACACAGTCTTTACCAATATAGTTGTATTGACAGAGATCAGCTCATCATGAGGCAGCTTATGCTCCTTCAGAGAAATACGCTCTCCCAGAACATGATTTGGGACTGACAAGTCTTGGTCCTTATTCTGAAATGCTGTTTATCAGATCCTGCCATTAGAGAAATCAAGTCTACATTAGTATCGTGTTTTCTATCAGGCAATCTGAAGCAAAATTCCCCATTGTCTCGATTCACTTTGGTTTGCACTGTGATTTCAAAGTGCCTGCACTGGGTGCCTCCTGGATGAAACGAAATTGAATGATGACCTGTGAGAGTGCATCTGATGCTTTCCATGCCTTTGTGGATGTCCAGCTTGAGGACCTGCTGACCCATTCCAAAACAACTTCCCCGGCCTCCAAATGTGGACATAAACACGTGATCCTCCTCTTTTGCTCTACAGATTGACTTTTACCCTGCCACACTACACCCTAATGGAGACATAAACACAAGAATCCAGATCAAGTACCTTCCCCTACTTCTTGGTTAGGCTCTGAGCACCAGCTCAGCTCCCTACAGAGAACTGTACCCTCAAGGCATTTTCAGTGCTACTGACATCTCCCCACCGCTCTTTGCGAAGCTTTGCTCAGTGACAACACTGTTGAGGCTGATGGTGTAGACAGTCATTCCTCACACTGTGCCACCACCATGCGTGCAGAATACTTAATTAAAAATATAAATAAAAATTAATTCATACTTTGTTAGACCTATCAGTAGGAGTAACACATTTCATAGGAATAAGCACTCTTAGTCATGCAGAACTGTAAAATTTCTCCTAGTGTAAAAATATCACAGAACACTTAAGTTTCCATGAATCATTAATTCTAACTCTTTCAGTGAAAATACTGAATCCATATTCTTCTCATTAGCTTACATATTTGAGTGAATCACAATTCAACTGAATTATGCCAGCTGTCACTTTAAAACAATCTTAGCCTCATAGTCCTCCATAAATTTTCTGTTAAGCATAACTGCCAACTGAATATTGAACTAGATAGGAATAGATGAGGCAAAATAAAATTTATTTACTAAAATCACTACTAAGAAATATAGGATTAAAAATCTTGTGATGTATACCAACACTATTGCATTCAAAATGAAATACAACCTATAAATAAAGGTAAAATTATTTGCTTTAATGCTTCTGTCAAAGTAATATCCCCAAAACAGACTTATCTATGGGCATAGTTCCCCACAAATTTCTCAGCAAAAACTTTATTCACTTCTCAACATATTTAAAACCATTAAAATCACTTAAGCACTTTATTGCTTGCCTTTGATCACAAGACAGTTCAACATGCCAAATATTTTGCATTTTCTGCCATCACCTGCTTTCTTTCCTTGCTTTAAGACAGACATAAGTAAAAGAACACATTTTCAGGTGGATCACCCACCTTTTTACCATCATCAGCAGATGCTGTTGATAGCGAATGCCTTATGAGTATCAGTCAGCTACAGATCCTCTCACCTTACAAACTTCCAAATACTGTGTAAAAAGACCTTGAGGATAAAATGCTTTATAGAAAATAAAGTTAATACTGTGCTAGGTTGGTAATGTCTCCTACTTGGTCCAATGTGCAGCAAATCAAGAAAAAGGCAGTATGATCTAGATCTGAGAAAACTACTAGGAATGTATATGAAATGTACAATGAAATCAGCCAATTACTTAAACTCTCTTCTCAGACAGGGATGGCAAAGTTTCATTAGTGCTGCATAGCAAGATTGGTAATATTCATCAAGGGGAAAGCCATGCTATTTCCAATAGATTATCAGCACAATTTATACAGGATGTTCAGGACAGTCATCCACAGAGAAACAGTCTGTGCTCTCAGAACAGGCTATGCCTATATTGTTCTGGCTTTCCCTATAAAGAAAGCTTATTATCTGAAACTCTATACTGTTTGTATTCAGTTGGACCAACCAGTTCCAAACCAACACACATTAATGTGTAATAACCCTTAGTATCCTTACAAGTCTGGAAAACAACAGTACCTTTCTTCCTCTAGTTTTATTTTCTATGCAAATTATTGTAAAATAATCCAACACTAGAAGCTCTTCTGAAATTGAGCCAGAAACATGGTTTCTAGCTGTGATTCAGAAACTGTACCATGATCCTATTTCTGGAATAGCAGGAAAGCACTCCTTTTTTCTAGGCACACTTATTTCTATTCCTCCTACTGGCCCTCTGCTTTTATTGGTCACATCCACTCAGCTGCAACAGAAAGAGCAGCTCTGGTTTAGCTCCAGTGCTTCTGGAAGAAAACAGGAAAGGTACATCCTATCTCATTACATTGCAAAGTAGAAGTGGCCACACTCTATATCACAGGAATTCCACACAGGAAAGTTGCACTGACTGCTTTGCTTCGTTACTGTTTAGTTTCAACACATGAAATAATGCTATTATGTGGAAAAAATAAGTTTTTATGACAATCAAATGCAATATTTACATGAATATTTACTTAAGACACAAAGAGGTTAAGCTCTATTTTATGTACGTAAAGATCCTGTATTCTCCACTTACTCTAATTATCATATTTTTGAGTAAGCAACATAATTTACAAAGTCTCTACAACTAAAACTACTATAGACAGTTCTGTGCTCAATTATTTCCTTAATTGGTTTGGGGGCTTTTTTGAAAGCATGTGTACATATGTATGTGCATACAGTTAGTTTCAACTTGTGGCTCTTGGCAAGAAGGATTAGTTTTCCTGATTTCCACTACCGAATTCATGGTAATTAGGCTTATCTTAGAACCATAACGGTTCTAAGTTTTTCCTTAAGCAACCTGTGTTTCTATCCAGAGGAGGATGCAAATGTTACCTACAGATCAAAACAGTCATATTCAGTCAAGTCACCCTTCCCAGTTCACTGCATGTAGAGCATATTCATAAAAAAATTTCACTGACTGGCTGGAAGAACAAACTACAGAAAATATGGGGCTATGCAGCACTACTGATTTTTAAGCAGGAAGAGGGTATGTGGTGAGGCAGCCTCACAGCAGGGGCAGCTCTCAGCCCAATTCCAGCTAAAACTCAGAAGCCAACCAGAAACAAGTAGCTTTTCAGAGATAGTCTGTGTGACATAGGTGTGGACTGTGGTTAAAACATTGTCTTTCCTGCGCTCTGATGGCCACAAATTACAATTCTCAGGCACAACAGAATTATGCAAAAAGAAAAAAATCTGACTCTTGTGCAAACAAAATTATTTCTGTAGATATCCAAGGCACATCAAATACTTCACAGTAACACAGTTTTAACGCATTTTAGCTGAACACTTCGACAATATTCTTATTTTCCTGTCAGACTGAATAATTCTGTTCCACTTTTGGAGTCCAAGTGCCACATTCTCACCAACTTAGTAAAATCAAACCTGTTAATTGTCAGTACAGCTGAACTGATTGACAAATGCTCACATTCTCCATTCTAAAAATAATTAAAAGCACTACCAGATTAAAATTATTGTAGGTTTATTTGGTATAGTATGTTTTCATTTATAAAATTTTCAATATTTCTCATTCAAAATTTTCTAATTGCATACAGAGAAATTAATATTTTGGGTTACTCTGAGAATAACACTGCATTAACATGTCTGTATTTGAACAGAAATAAGTTTGTTCTCACCAAACAGCCAAAAAAACACATATCACAGAATAAAACCAGAAAATAATAGTAAATAACACTAATTTATAATGTGAGACCAACCTTTATTGCCATTTGTTATTTATTTCTGAGTACAAGAGCCTGTAAGCATATCTCTCACACTATTCCTCTGAAATTCCTAAATTCCAAAATTATATAAAACCCACTTATACAGCTATAAATATTTCCAAGGTATTTGCAATGCAAATCACTTTATTATTGTCTCCTGCCTTTGACACTACCCATACTTTTTAAAGACTTTTTTTTCTGGCTACATGGTAAAGCACTGGTCCAGCATTCCTATTTTTTTTGCCACTGTTAACATGTCAGAAGTCTTTAAAAACTGCTTCACTGTCACCCTTTCTGCCACTGTTACTTATATTCACTAACACAGCTTTCAAAGCTTCTGAAGTCCACAGCAGCCCACATGATCTGCACCCCAACTTCTTGCACACGAACCGAATCACTCAGTGGGCCCCTGTTATCGCTGGCCTTTCAGTGATGTTTACCACCATTACTGATACAAGTTACTGTGGACTTGCAGCTTTCACAAAGATCATGTCCCTAGTACTTTGACATGATGTTTGTGAAAAAAAATGTACTGTGCCAGAGCCATAAATAAGAACAGAAAAATCTTTATTTAGGCAAAACTAAGGGAGAAATCTCACACCTGGCAGAGGGTTGCTGGAAGGAGCTGCCACATGCTCAGCCAGCTGAAGGTCAAGGTAAGATCAGATTCCACAGTCCTCCCCTGGACAAGCTGACACACGTCTGAAAGTACACATAGTTTTTTGGCTCTCTTCTGCATGTTATATCTGGCATATTTTTTACATGTGCAGTTAAGTCTGCATAAAGTAGGAACAAAGTCGTCCAATTTTACAAGAATTTTGTTGTGGTATGAGCGGTGAGATACAAGGGGTCTAAAAACCCATCTCCATCATCTGGAATATATTTTTTTCATAACACTGGGTATTTCTGCAAAGAAACTTAAAAGCTGTTTTCTTTGATACTAAATTATATTGCACTGAAATACGTGAAGCAACAAAAGAGTTGAAAAATGATGGACTACTAAACAAGAGTAGCATGGCATACCTATTAACTGTATGCTAATAATTACAATTATAAATCCTAACAAGATACATAGGAGTGGCTTTTTGTTTTATTTACTATTTTCATATAAGATACATGAAAGAAAATAGAATTACTAAAACAGACAGTATATAACAGAAGTCCTGGGTAGGCATACAGAGAATTTAAATTAATATAGATATGAATAGCACAATTAGTGAGTACATCTAGCATTTCTTATAGACTATGGGCGGGGAGGGGTTTCCACAGAGCTCAAAGCACACTGTGTACCAAAAAGTAACATTTTCACTTGCATTCTGTTACTTCACTACCACTGGAGTCTAACTTTTAGTTGTTAAGAAATAAAAGCCAGCAGAAATCGGTATCATGGTGATAGATATGTTTTATGTATAGATATGTTTCCCAGTTTCCCAGTAACCCAGTTTCACACCTTTGATCAGCAATGCACTTTTACAGTACTTCATAGTATATTTACAATTTTATGTCACATTAATATTTTAGGATTTCTCTACAGGTTTTGCAAGAAGGTAATTTTATTTCTTTATGGACCCTCTGATCGTCAGATAACTTTAAAAAATTGCTTTAATTTCCCAAGTTTTCTGGAAAGACGAGCCCTTACTTCACTACTTCTTAGCAAAAAGGAGTACATCTTGTTGTCCTAAAAGTGCATTTTTAAACCACAAATCTCATCTGACTATAAAACGGGCTAGTATTGCTTCCAAGTCTTTGAAAGTTTGTGGTTAACATTTATGGACACTGTTTCTACATGCTGCTGATTTCAAAACTAAAGATTCAGCTGGGTCCATGAGACCTCGAGTACTGCAGCAATTTGAGGGTTCTTTCTCCCTCTACTGCACATACCTAGTTCCTAAGCTGGAACCTATTGGCGACTCCTGCTACTTTTCATTTAGGTCTGTGCTTAGCTCTGGGCTTTAGATGTGTGCTTAGCTTAATAGCTGAAATTTGTAAGAGCCAAAAATATTCTTCCTAGATACTGAAGAGAAAAAAAGTCTTTTTCAATTCAACTTCTGTTGACGTGAACATCATGTACAATGTGAAGGTATTTTGAATATCCAGAGGTTGTGCATGTTAGTGTTCACGTGTGTACACGTGTGTTCACTGTATACAACCAATCTTTTAGAACAAAACATATTTATTGGATATGATAAACACCAACATAAACTTAAGTTCCTTTTAAATGACCAAAGCAGTATTAGACAACTTTCAGGAACAAAATCTGAAATTACAAAATTAAGTTCCTTTGTGCTATGCTTTCATAAGAAAGGAACAAACCGCAAGGCCCTGGTAAAAACAGATTGAATAAAGATATTTTTTCAGTGAATTAATATATCCAATTTCACAATCAATAATCAAGTCAAAAATCTCTCCTTTCTAATTCAAACCTTTCCACCTGTATCATTATTATATGCAAATAACCATTAAATATAGGAGAATACACAGCTAAGCAGAGAGCAAAGCAATGTTACTACTTTGATGTTTACAATGTTCAGGAAAGATGCTCACTGTGGGACTGCTGGGAAACTAATTTATCCACCTCAAGTAGCAGAAATACTGTCTTTTTATCAAGCTTGAATGCAAAAATAAAATCACTGCTTCCTGTTATATGGCTGCAGAAGTCTGTCAAGGTTGGCACATGCAAACTGAGATGAAACACAGAGATATTGAAATACAGAGCACTAAATGTTGGTATTGCCCTGGTAATTATAAAATTACACCTTGTTCATAACAGCATTATAATTCCTTCCTTTCATACAATACGTAACTTCTTTCTATAAGCTGCTCTCATATAGTTTTCCATTTTAATTGCTTTGATAAAAGTATAGTCTAAGGATCAAAGCTTAAGCTTTGACTTATAGCAGGTGGATCAGGAAATACACTGAACCAAATCATGGTTTTGATATTTGCAGAGTTTCAAGATGAAACTCCTGAGCAGAACCAAGCTACTAGGAATATCAAAGCTTCTGGATAGTCGCGGACATTGATGTAACTAGGGGCAGACATTGGAGCATCAATAATCTTCAGGTAGTTCATCTGTCAAACACTATGATTCTCCCCAGCCCAAGTGCTCTGCTAGATGCATCCCTCTATGGCCACTCTGATTCCATGGCCAGTAGAATCCAGCTTGCTCTTATTTCCTGAGAACATCAGTGAAATGCTGATAATAAAGTTACAATTGCACACATGCTTTTTGCTTCTTTCAGTACCATTTCTATTGCTGAAAGAATTAATATGTAATAATAATATTGAATCAATACACAATTAACTCAACTACTTAATTATTACATCAATGTACTATGAATTCAGTAGCTTAATCACTCATTGCCCTCCATCAATCCAATCATGTTCAGGCCCTCATTTCATAATTTTTGTATTTGTTCAGTTTTGAACAAGCTAGACATTGCTTTTGCTAAGATTATTTTCACACATTTAGATTAAATACCAGTGTACGCATTTCAAATTAAGAACCATTAATCTGTCCCAAAACTTTGAACGCTATCTAAACAAAAGAGATTCTCTGTCTCAAAGAGATTCAATGTAACATATAGAAACAATAAAATAGGTAGGAATGCAAAAGGTGAAAGTACTTTAAAACAGATCAAAATAAGGAACAAGAATCATATGAAGTCCTTCTCAGCAACTATTACATTTGTAAGCACAGATTGAAGTAACCCAAGAGGGAAAGAGAAGGTAGCGCAAACATGTTGGTCAAAAGCAGGAAACAAGGAATAATGAAACCAAGGCAAGAACCAGAAAGTTGCTTCACATCACTTTATCTTGCATATATATAAATAAATAAATGGGAAAAAAAATTAAAAACATCACAGCACAATACAGGCTC
>VZRN01006112.1:109688-183534 GCA_013397935.1 Dasyornis broadbenti
TTTTTTAATTTTCAGGGATTCTTTTATCTTTTAGCACTGATAACACCAAGCTGTTCTAGAACACAAACACATACTTTCCAGAATTAACAGCTTTACATTCCAAGGTCATTTAACTCTACATTGTTCATTGAAGTATCCAGGATGCAACAGGAAATTCAGTTCTACTTTCCTTTTATTTAGTGACCACTTAGCTCAAAAATATGTGGAACAAATAATTTTAAAACCAGAATTTTTTGTATGTGGGATAATGTCTACTGTAATCACAGAGATGGCTAGTAGCAATAACACATATTGTCAAAATATACTTAATCACTAGCATTTACTTTCATAAAGTACGAAAAATTAAAATATTCAGTTTGGTATCACAACCAAGCATCCTAAATTTTGTGACTTTTTCAACTCAACATACTCAGAAAGAATACCTGACGTCAGGAACTGTGTTTAAGAGCATAGCTACAGGAGGCTGTACAGAATATTTAGATGTCAGTGTGTGTAAAAAGTAGTCATGCTGTAGAGGAACAGGCCTGGGGCACTCATGTCTCTGAATCACTGCCAGGATCAGCAGATCGTCACTGTTAGGAGGATGCCATTCTTTCTGCACAGCCCTCAACTATCATTTGACATCACTGTAAGAAGGGCAAGACAGCACAATTAAAAACAATGGATTTAAATGAAGACAAGAATGAAATGCAGTTATTGGACCTAAAGAATGCTGTACCTGGATTTTGTGATAGACGTTTATAATGCATTTAATCATCAACTTTTATGATCATCTTTGCTTCAGTTTGCTTGTTCTGATTGTATACACAGGGTTTATTACATATTAAAGAATCACTCTACAATAGCAAAGTAATGAAAAAAGCCAAAACTGTTAGACAAATAGGAAGGATATTTAAATCCTAACTGTATCAGAGGCTGAGCTGAAAAAGCTGTTGCCACTTTAAGTAGTGGAGTGTTTGATTTGCCCTGCAGGGCCCAAGTGCTGTAAGGACCATCTGGGGCAGGGGTGTGTGTGAGGGTTTTTTATAATTGTTAAATCTTAATGTAGGATTACATAGTTTTTCAGAGCCAAGGCACTGAAGATTGCTTATAATGAAATGTTACTGAAAGATGGTTGTAATTAGATTGGTTTGCAATTTAGATACAGAGCACATAATACATTCTTACCTTTAGCTAAGCACACAAGCTTATTTACCTGGATGAGGCAAAACTTGGCTTAAAACTGAGAACCTTAATAATCCTGCCAATAGATTCTGCTGGTCTATCAATTGCACATGTATGATTACTATTCACATGAATCAAATTATGCATCACCTAGCATGAAATGACATGCAGGATAATTATAAAAAATTCACATAGGTACAACATGCAAAGTTTTAAAGATATATTTTGTATAATATGAGTTTGGAATTTCTGGTAATTTGAACAGAGGGCTTATCTGAACTAAACAGACAGTGTGGGTCCATGTAAGAAACTATGAATCTAATTAATTGTAACATGGTACTATTATTGGAAAACACAAACAATGGCAAAATCTTAATGAATGTAATTTTGTGTTAGTATAGGAGCAATTACATGCTGATTTTTCAAGGCAGCAAACTTACTGTGATGGTATTGATTTCTTACATTTTTTCTCCTACCTATACAAAACTAATGAATACATAAGCTTCTTAACATATTAGCTACTCTTACTCAAAGTTTACCTATAATTTAAAATCCTTTCAGTTTTATTAAAGTTCACTTACCTGAAAAGTATAAAACCGGGTCCCATTAGGAGGATGCACTTTAGGAGAGGCAGAGACAGTGTTCATATCCGAGAATATCATTTCTGGTCACACACAATACAATCCACAGAGAGCTACAGATGCAGAGCAGAGTGCTAAGCTCGGAGACAAATCCTTTTATACATTTAGGGAGGCAATTGGACAGAATTCAGTCTGCCCCATCCGTTCAGATGTACACTGACAGCGTTCTGAATTCCTCACTCCTGCATCTGTGAGCTAAACTGAAAGGTCATTGCTCCCTGACCTCTTGCTCAGCTAGCCCGTTGTAATATGCACGATGAATAAAAATTAGAAATGCCAAAGAAAAGAGAGCCAGAACCTACAGTACATGGAGCTTGTGCAGAATCTGGCAACGCTTTGGACCTGCCCATCTGTTCTCAGTGATAATCACCTCCCTCCACCACAGCCTTGCAAAGTGATTATGCTAAGCATCCCAGTTAACCAATAAAACACAGTTTCATTTCAAGCAAGCATGCACAGTGAAAAACAGAGGACCTCTTCTGACTAACCTGAAGCATGCCTCGTGTTCAGTTTATAGCTGTATTTGATAACAATGATAATTTTATCATTTCAGTTGCTGACAGCAATGTTAACACATACAACTTACTTTAAATAACACAAAGGTGGCTTTTTTGTTGTTTTGACTGTCTTGCCTAGAAAAAGAAAGAAACTCTGTATTGCTCTCCACATTAGTATTTTTTTACATTTCTTAATTTTTGGTGCTATTACTGACTACAAATAAGGAGAAATAAATATTTGTGAGACTGTTCACAGACCTATAGTCAGTCTAAATATAATACACATTATAAGCTTCTATTTTCTCATACTTTTCTAATCCTTTTTTTCTCATCTTCAGTCTGAATCTCTCTGAGGAAAGGTTTACCTAACATTAGTAAGTATAAGGTTGGAATTTTATTCCGAGCCTTACAGCAAAGCTACAGACCTACAGGTTAATTCATTAGCTATACACAAGATGTTTTGAAGAAGTTATTTTTTAAAGGCTGATAAGACTTGTGAACACCTGCACTGAGCATTCCAAAAGCATTCATCACATCTTTTCTTCAAACACAGATCATTTGAACTACACGAAGAGGATAAAGAAATTAATATTTCAAGAATTTGACACCTTTTAGCAACAAAAAATGAGTGTTCAATTCATAAAAATTGAAAAAGTAGGGTTTCAGAAAAGGGTAAAATTATAAAGTGGTTGCAAAGCTAACTTTTCATGTTATGTCAAGCACTTTGTATTTTATTCACAATGTTTAAAAGAGAGACAGAAAAACCACTTAAGAAATGGTACTTTCAAAAGGAAACTTGTCAAAATTCTAAAAGCCTGGTGAGTTGCCAGGCTGCCTATGTTTTTTATTCTGTTTCATCTTAATGCTTTTAGCAAGAGGAGATAATGCAGCTTCTAGAGTAAAATGACTACGAAAGGAGTTGGGAAAGATGCAGAGATGTCTGTCTGTTTAAATGTGTATGTCAGAGTGGCGCATACTGCAATAATCATATTTTGTAAGCCAAAGAGAAAAAATCCTCTTAGGTCCTAGTCATATCTAACAATTTCTTATAATTACCATGAGATGGCTTCCATAACATTTACAGAATCAAAGCAAAACTACTGTCTGGAACATTTTCTTAAGAACTAGATTTCAGATTACAGCTTATTCTCCCCTCTTTGAGTTCTCTTCCAGAAGATCTAGACGCTTGTATTAGCAAAGAGGCCCCTCAACTGGTCAAATGAAAGATATCAGTTGATAATCTGAGTAGGGAATCTTTTATTATGAGCTGATACTTTCTTCTTTATAATATGCCTACCAAATATTTGCTATTTCTCCACAGTGTGATGAATAAAGTTTCTTTTATGGACATTGTAAATCATTTGCCCTGAAAGATGAAAGCAGTTTACATCAGTTTCCTCACCATTTGCATAATTTGAAGAATTCATGCTCAAAACCCCAAATACATTCCAAAAAGGGACAAGAACTTTCACTACTTAATAACTGTACCTATTAGCTTGAACTTCTCTTACTTCAACTTTCGTAACTTTTAATCCTTGTTTCTACGGGGGATATAGAAAACTCAGTTCATTTTCTCATACTGTCATGGGCTAAACCTTAAGCTAGTTCATTCATAGTTAAAAATAAGTGTTCTAGTCACAGTTGCAATAATGCCTTTCATAATCATAACACTATTGCTGTATTTATATTTGCTAATTCCCTGTTTGTTTCTCTAGGACTGCACATCTTCTTTTAGCTGCAGCTTTCCACTGGGAGCTCCTACTGGGATCACTGTTCACCATGACTTAGCCGTCTGTTATTTGAAAAATACTTTTCAAAATACTGTTCCTGATCTTTTATCTGTTGTTTTGGCTTTCCTGCCTAGGTGAAGAAATTTGCTCTTAAAAAACCCACCACCAATGCCACCACAAAAAAAAAAAAAAAAACAACAAAAAAACACCCAACAAAAACCAACCCCCCCCCATGCCTGCATTTAAGTTCCAATAAACATATCTCCCTATCTAATCAGTGAAACCTGGAGAGAAGGCGTAGCATTCTAACTATTATTCTAGCTCTCCACTAACCTCCACTTTATGAGGAAAGGTAATGACTGTGAATTTTCATCTACCTTACTGCAATACAGGCAACATCATGTTCTCGTAGGATCCTCATGGAATCAAAATGTCACTCAAAATAGATCGAAAACATTTGTTTACAGCACTGTTTTTCTGAAAAATATGAAACTAGCCTCCTGTCAGAGAGCAGTTAGAGCACAGGTAAATTCAGTAAAGCATGAACTGATGCATGGCAGAATGCGTTTTCACAAATACAGAAAGAGTCACATTTAAGAAAAACCAGCAGCCCAAAGCTGGGATTCAGAAAGCTCCTGGGAACGAGGAGCTGGAACTGGGTCTGCTATGTCTAATTGAATTCAACAATGACTAAGGAGGGTATCAAGCAACGTGAACCAAAAGAGAGCAGAAAATGGAACTGGAGGAAACTGGAGACCCAACAGGACAAACGGAGAAACCAACCTAAAGACCATGACTGCAGCTCTGACCATGACTACAGGGGTAGGAGTACTTACAATGGATGCAATCCCCTTTCAGATATTTGCTACCATGAATCTTCCAGCTAATGATTTAATTATTTCATGAAGTGGGATTTGTAGTGCAGGAAAAAAATTCTGCTACATGAAAATAAAAATTCTACATGTTTAAAATATGAGATACAGCAAAGCTGAGATAGCTTTAGTTCCAGTTACTTTTGAATGTATGAGTTATCAAGCTCAAACCCATATCACATGAACTAAGTTGAACTTTGCATTTTAGTAAGATACAACTCGCCAAATTTTTTTGTGTGATTATTTATTTAATTTTTAAGTGGTTTTTTTATGACTCGCCTTAGATTTTTTTATAGTAGGTACAAATCCCAATATATGTTATATAGAGATATACATATATTAAAAAACCCAGTAAGTTACACATCAAAAATGACTATGTATATGTACATAGCAGATGATTATGTAAAGCACTTTGAAAATAAAGGGACACCAATACAAAAACTTATATTTGTGACTGCACAGACAAGATGCACTTTTTAAAATTGACAAACACCATTTTTCAATGCTAGTGCTTGTGACATATAGTTTCTCTTCAGAATATGTAGTGCAATAGAAAGCAGATGTTTTGAGTTAAGATTTATATCACCAGCTCTTATTGAATTAAGTGAGTAGTTATCCAGAAACATGGACTTTATATCACATATTATTCTCATTTCTGTCTCTATCAGGGAAAACCATGTTAAAGAAACATGCCTTCCTCCAGGAGCAATGTGAGTATGTGATTTTCAGAACATTAGAGAGCTTTCACATTAAACCTCTAGACCTTATCACTTCTACTTCACAGACTCACAGAAACCCTACTAATCTTCCAAAATTGACAACACTGTACTTGAATTGATGTTTCTTTATTATCTTCTGTATAGACATCAAAATAGAAGGAGTATCATATGATGCGTTACTCATCTGGCTTTAAATATCCCGATTTTTCTTTAAACTGAAAAATGTTAATGTTTAAAGAGTTCTGGTTTCCAGCTATTAATGGCTGGAAATTATGTTAAACCTTCTCCACATTTCAGACAAAAGAAATTCAAAGTGCATATCAAATTCTAATTAATATCTTCATGAAGTCACACATGAAATCTAGTTGTTCTTCACATCCAAATTAATTTACAATTCCTTTCAGCTTATTTAATGAAGTTCTATATCAAAAATATTTATTTTTTGCCCCATCAACAAAACACAAAACCAAAATCTGACAAATGAATATACTTTAAAGAATGTATAAAACTCACACATATCAAATTTCAGAAACTAACTATTCCCAGCTGGTATGTATAGCTCCCAGAAAGCCAAGTGGGAGAATTAAAGGCAATGAAACAGTACAAGGAAGTTCTTGCTCCCTTTCATGCTTCTGGTACTAACAGAAAATCCTTATAGAATTTAAAACTTGTAGAAATAAATCATCTTATTGATAAATAAAGCCTGGTTTTCATTTCATCTCTGTAATTAAGAGCCAATTATCAACTTTCCCATCATTTTGTTCTTTGTTGCTTTTGTCTTGAGTATGCAAATATCAGCCTGTACTGGGAAGTGTCTTACAAGAACAAGTGCCGGTACTAAGGCAATATGAACTCATGAGCCCTATTTTAACCCTGAACATAATGATTGATGCAACCCTTGATGACAAGCACACTGCAGAACAAAATATCTTCTGTTAGAAGCAAAACCTGTTTGTCAGAAATACCAAAGGATAAAAAGTGTCCCAACAGGTTTATTCTGTTTGATGGCTTCCCTTTCAAGGGTCAGAACAATGACCAAACTTTCACAGGAAGTGCAAATATGAATGCAATTTTTAATATGCTTTCTTGCACATACTAAAATATTTTACATTTACTTTGAAAAAACTGAGTCAAGATCAACTAATCAACTTCAAACTCTTATAACCATTTTACCTTTAAATGGCAAACTTAAGAATTCATTTATCTAACACTAAATCTCTCTATGCTGTAAGAAGTCAATAAAATTAAAACTGTTGAATCAGTATCTGAGTGAGTTTATGAATACAGTTGTTCATTCAGAGCATGTTTTATATAACCTATCAAGTATGCAGTCCATAATCAACAATTAAGGAATGCAACCATAATGACACTAAGTCCAAAAGATACCTTTTAATTGCTTGTGCAGGAGTAAAATTTTCCTTTCTTCTGTATTTTGGACAAGTAAATGTTGACCACAATCAGGACTCCTGTGCAGCACTGCCCTACAGTATTCTGGTCATCTAAGGTCTGGGAATTAATTCACACACGCTCAAGACTTAACTAATGATAGAAATCATTCTATATCTGACTCCCTTTCTGCATGGTTTAAAAAAGCTAGGATGGAATATCCAAAGATCCGTTCCGTTTTTCTTGAAACAGTTCAACTTCCCAGCACTGGATCTGTGTTTCCTCTGTATAACTCGACCATCAGTAAATCAAGATTGTACACAGAGGCTTATTAGGTAATTGAAATGAACCTGATATAAACACTGGTTTTATCTGGTTTTAAGTTATGTGTTGATGACAGTTACTGACTGACTGAATCTATAAAGGAAACGGAATGAAAACTTAAGAAAAGTCTACTGGACAATAAGCATAATGTGAGAGTTGAAGGAGGAGAGTATGGCAGAGCTGTGAAAACATGTAGTGAACCAAACCACAAAAAACTGAGGGAAGATTCATCTCTGAAAGTTATATCATACCTGATTTGAAAAGATACATATTTTTCTCCATGACTCTTGGGCTTCAACTGCCAAAAGCACAGATACTAAGCTATTTTTAGCACACAACTTGTGTCTTCTGCCATTCACTTTTTATGCCAGGACTACATTTCTGTTTTCTGACATGACTACAGGTTTTATGAAAAATTCTAGATGGTCCTTGGAATCAAAGACAATTTTTTAATGTAGAATCAAAGAAGTGACTGCCTTTATGAACATTTTTAACATTCTGGCCAAATATAACATTAACTCTTGATGAATCAAGACCAAAACCTCCAAAATAATGTGATCCCAGAATGGTAGAAAAGAAATAATGAAAACAGTTCGCTTGTTATTTCACCATGTGTCATATCACATAGGTGTCACTTTTGTTATTTACGTTCTTTAAGTTGATTATATTGCAACACTATACACAGTGGTATCACAGCACTTGGCAAAATATGAGTCGTTTCTTATCAGCAAATGTAGAATCTAAATCATGTACATTACTGCAAAGGATCACAGTACATTAAGGATGAGTGAAATTATGAAAGAACATAAGATGATAATCATTGCCTATGTATCATTCTCAGAAGAGTGGCTTTTTCTTTTTAAGTGAACATCTTACATTATGTGCCTCATCCTGAGGATATAAATAGGATGAGAGCCTATGAAAGAAAAACAGAAGATACAAATTTGTGATAATGTGTTCAAGCACTACAACTTACTGTTACCAGATATCCTCTCTAACCCGCCTATCCTCCCTTCAGAAAATATTTTTTCTTCCTAAGAGTATTATTTTGTTCATTTTCATTCTGATAATTTATTTTATATTGCAATTCCTCTGCAATCTTTACATACATTGAGATGTACCCTGTTCCACAAGTATAAACGTACTCAGAGAGTAAACTACTAATGAAAATGAGTAACAGAATTTTATCTAGAAGGTAAAGGCTGTCAGGAAAGCTTGTGCCAAGGCAATTGTCTTTGTTATTTATTTCTATTTCTGCTCCATCTGGAAACTATCTTTTGTTATAATGAGTGATGCAAGTTGCTAAACTGGTCCTTTGAGTAAGAACTTACCTAAATGAATTAAAAGCTAAAACTTATGACTGATTAGTCCCATACTTTACACAGGAACTGGAAATACTCACTTGAGTAAGGATTGTGAACATCAGCAGGCATTTGCAAAAGGAGGTCTGTTTGTTTTCTTTCTCAATTAAAATGTAATTTCTCCATACTGGCAGTGAATATATTTCTGAATGAAATCACACAAACTTGGAAAATAAGAATAAGCAGAATAAACTCATAAATTTCATCATCATGCTTCTTTCACATTGTGAAAAATTCGACGTATTACTTGTCGTGGTTTAACCATGGCCAAATGCCAGGCACACACAACATCTACTCACTCGCTCTCCCCTGCCACAGTTGGGCAGAGGAGAGAAAGAAGTTAACACACACAGGGCTCATGAGCTGAGATAAGGAACAGGGAGAAGATGCACTAAGGGCAAAACAGGCTGAACTTAAAGCTGCAAAGTGATTTATTGCTAACAGAGTCAGAGGAGTAAATGAGAAATGAAATAATACCTTCAAAGACACCATTTCTCCACTCACCCCCTTCCCTCCTTCCCAGCAGCAGCACAGGGGGACAAGGCATGGGGAGGGGGGGTAGGTCAGCTCATCACCCAGATCTTCTTCCGCTGCTCAGGGAGAGGAGTCTTTTCCTCTGCATAGCCGTGTGCCCCAATCACATACGCTGCTGCCTGCCCGAACCTGCTGAAAGGTGAGCTCCCTGCACAGGCAGACAGTCTTCCCAAAACTGCTGCAGCGTGGAGTCCCTCATCCACAGGGTACAGACCTCCGAGGCCAGGCTGTTCCATCTTGGGAGCAAGGCCTATTTCTCCACTGGGACTCCCACTGGGCCACGGCCTCCTCCAGGCATCCACTCACCCCAGCGTGGGGCACTTTCTCACAGGCTGCGAGTGGATCTCAGCATTCCCCATGGACCCCATGGGCTGCAGGGGCACCCCCTGCTTCACCATGGCCTGCAGAGGAATCTCACCTCTGGCACCAGGAGCTTCCCCTCCCCCTCCTTCTCCACTGACCTTGGTCTCTCCATGTTGTTTTCCCTCAAATATTCTCACCTCCTCCTCCTCCTCCGGCTAAAAAGAAGTGTGTGCACCCATTGCTTTGATTTCTTCTTAAATATGTTATCACAGAGGTGTTATCACAGAGGTGTTACCAACAACTCTAATTGGCCCAGCCTTGGCCAGCAGCATGTCCATCATCTTCAGAGCCATCAAAGATTGGTGAAGGCTTCAAGAAGCTTCACACAGGAGCCATCTTTGTGGGTCCCCCTCACTAGCAAAAACTGGGCCAAGCACAACCAACACATTACTGATGATTTAATAAAATTCCTTTAAGTAGATTGACCCTGGTAGCTTTTCTGTCCTGAAAGTAACAAGAGTAACATTCCTGAATGGGATCACAACCCTTGGAATTGGAATCTGCCAAAAGATTGTTAATATTTTATTTAGTCATACTTCCAAAAGCAGTAACTAATTCAATTGTTTAATTTTTCTTCTAATTTTCAAGGATGCTCAGTCTCTGAGCAGCCATTATGTCACATCTCTTAAGTCACATCAGCCGTGCTTATGACATGTTGAGCACTTAGGTCTCACTGTTGTACACTTAAGAGGCCAATCACATGGTGAGACTGAGTAAGTTTGAAAATGTAAACCTGTTGCTCCAACTCTACTAACAATGCAAAATTCCCTTTTATTGCTAGATACAAGCAATAAAACCTTTTACTGTTTTTTTTTTCTTCTTTAAGTTCATGCCACAAATCAATGATAAACATATTAGCTCGAAAAGACCTCAAGACTTTGCTATGGTGCACATCTCTTCATTGCCATATATACATCCTTATAAGTGGTCATGGTAGAAAGCAGAAACAGTCTTTTCTAAAAATATATCCTATCTGTGCTTGTCCTTAACCTCTTGATCACATTTTCCCTTCTAAAAACGCAGTGGCAGTGTTTGTGTACTGATACTGTCTAAAATCATCTTTCCAGCAGAGAAAAGATATAAGATTATAAAACAAAACAGTCAATACCACCCTGAGGGCAAATGACTGTTCTAGATCTTGACTCAGCAGACTTTCACTTCTCTTATGAACTATTACAAAAATATAGAATGATGTAGCAACTGCATAGCTATATTAAGCTATATTAATGCAAACGTTGCATTTTTCTGTGAAGAAAATCATGATATAAAAATACAGCTGAAAGATACTTTCCCAGTGCTAGAAAATGTGAATTCCATTGAACTAAATATTTCTTACTTTTTATTTTTTATTTAATTGGCAATTTAGACTTGGGTAAGCACAGAATATGCTGTGCTGACTAATGCTGATTTAATGTTGATTTTCAATTACCCTATTTATCTTTCTGAAAATTCTAAAGAAAAAGTTAAAAGACAACAGTATAAAACTCCCATTTTTCCAATCTTTGGACTGAATGGTTTCAAAACTTGCTAAACCCCAAAATAGGACTTTCTAAGTCTGAATCTTCACAATAGCCACCTTTCTGCTTTATTAAACATGGTTTGGGAAAAAAACCAAAAAAAGTAGGGTAGGATATTAAGTAAGATAGCATTTCTAGGACACAGGAAAAGTAAAAGTATTTCCTATTTCCTTTCTGCGTTCAGTCCAGATGACTTCAATATTTATCATGCAGGTGACTAAGCAGCATTATTCACGATTTATCTTGCCACATATCTAAAAAGTGCCATAAACTTATAAGCAGTGTAATATATATGTTCTTAACATTCTTATGGATTAATCTGTATCTCAAGGTAAAAAACTGAGATGAAGATGGATTGATAATCAACAAATGTATGTGCCAATATTAAATGAAGATAGAACTGTTACTATTAAAGATCACAGTCTAAAAACCTACACTTGGTCAGGAAAAATAGCTACTTGACAAAAGCATAAAAATGTAGTGAAACCTAAATTAAATACTGTGATACTCACAGTACTGCTCTCATCTAACAAAACCTTGTCCCTTCTACATGGTGGCAGATGACTATTGCCTAGTGTTCTGCACTCATAGCTCATTTTGAAAATGCTGAAAGCTTAGTGGTAAGCCTAAAGTTTCTCGACTAAAAGAAGAAAATTATTCATGGACAGAGAATCTCAGGTGGAATGATAGCAGATGGAAAGCTGAGAATTATGTGGCTGCTATTGTGCAAGGACGCATTGAAATCTCCTTGCCAAAGGAAGGCAGCTTTTGCATTTCTTTCTTCCATGGAAGCAATGGCAGAAATGAACCTTGGCATCTTTTGGTGGGCTTTATTTGCAGTGTAAGTGTCAGTGTCTCTTGTGTGTTACCACAGGCTCCCTTTACAGTCAATAAAGACAGGCGCTTTCAAGGGGCACTGTTTCTGACCTATTTTAGTTGTCTATTTTAGTTTGAGATGAATCACACCACAGAGGTGGGAGGCAGTAAAGACAGAAATGCCTACGCTCTAGATATCTGAAGTTAGGTGCAGTGAATCCTACCCTGGGAGCCTGAACTGAATGTTAAACAAGTTATCAAAACATGACAAGAAAATATTATAATCAATGAGAAAAAACCCCACCACTGATTAAGTACACCTGAGGGAAAATTACTATCAGAGATAATTATTCCTATAACTACGTGAAACAAAACCAAAACCACAGAAACCCTGAAAATGGCTTTTCCTACTTTCCTGAAACAAATTACCTAAAAAGCAACATCCGCAGCAAAAAATTCACTGTCACATCCAGATTAAGTCTGCTGCTATAATCACATGCAAGATTAACATCCCAGACTAAGACACAAAAGACGATGGAGCATAGCAGAATTAACTGCAAAATTATTCATGTTTTATGAAAGGATATAGTGTGACATAAGTTAAATCACATCTACAAGGTTAAGTAACAAAGCAACCTCAGGACAGGCAGTTCCTAATACTTAGTACTACATCTGTGCTTATTTCACAACCACTGCAGCATGAACACATTTCTTATGTACAATAAATAGATATGATAGACATTTATTACAATTCAAAGCTCAGAATTTTTAGAACTTCACAGAATTTAATATATTATATTTAATGCAATTTCATGTGGCAGCTTTAAATTTTGATTAGTGTCAAGTAGTGGTAATGTTAATTAGTATGTTCTCAAAGTGGCACAGAAAATCTTTAAAAAACTGCAGAGCACTACAAATATATATCTTGAACTTAAATGTACAAAAAATATATGCACCTGTCAGAAATGGAATACTAAAACACAGTATTTGTCATGTGTAGAAGATTTCCCTAACCATAATGTATGAAGAGTAATTTTCTTTTGAAAAAAAAAGTACGGGGGAAAACAAAAGGCAACTACAGGTTTAACCTGCATTATCCATATAAAGGTTTAGACCTTTCCTGAATCTGATGTAAGATATATTCTCAGCAATACCTTATGGGAAAGATAACCATAGAAAATATTATACATAATCTTCCTTCTTCACCCACTAGCCTCTCTTCTCCAAAGAAAATAGATACATTTGGTGTAGCTCCTCTACAGAAGTTACATTTTACATAAATATGTCCTGGTTTCTTTCATCTTTAACTAAACAGTGCTAATCCTGACAGCCTCTCTTCTCTTAGAAATTCCTTCTTACCCCTGATCATTTTCACTGTCTCTACATCTCCAGATAGTAGCTTACAATGATGGAATATATCTTGTTCCTTCTCTGCACAGCCAGATGGAAATCAAAAGGAAACATTTTATCTTACTCCTACTGCTGTCCATTTACCAAGACTCCAAACCTTCCAGTTGGCGCATGGAAAACAGCACTGAAATTGCAGTTAAGTGTGGTTTCCTAAGATTGAACAACACTGCACCTCAGAATAAACAGGTATCATATGAATCAATTTAGACCAGCACAAATACAATTCTAACTCAAAGCTTCCTGACACTGACCAGTATTTTATTAAATGGGAGAATGGTTTTCAATAGTTGCACAGTCTGTTTAACGGAAAAGATTAAGATGACCGTGGTTATGGTTTGACAGACAAGCAAGATAGAACAGTTGGGAAAATAAATTGCGGATGAGTCAACAATTTAAATAAAACTTGTGATTTTTATTTTTAAAAAATTTCTAATGACTCATTCACAATTATCTCCCCATGATTTTCCATTATATACACTTCACCTCATAATATCTGAACAGATGAACTTGGTTTATGTACAAATTAACTAAGATATTTTATTGCTTCATATGTCTTTGAACTGTTCACATACTAAATTAACTTCTAGTGCACGTTTAATTTGCTTTACAAGTAGCTTCAAAAATTCTTCCTAATTTCTGAAATTTTATTTTTGCAATTAATACATCTGAAAGGCAATACAGTAAGAAGTTACTGGAGAACACAATGTTCGCTTTGGAACACTGAACGCTATAGTTAAATTAAAAATGACATGCTTGATCAAGTTCCATGGTTAAAAAAATATCCCTTTTCATGAGGGCTAAAAATAAGCTTTTATATTATCAGAAACTTAAAACACACACAAATCTCTTTCCTGGATACCCTTTCAAATATCTCTTTTTCAGTTCAGTTGTTTATTGCTTCAGTTTAGACAAAGATCATCCTCCCAAGCAACCCCATCCCAAACATTACTGTGTTTTGCTGTTACTTCCCCTTCCTAGAGTTGCTATTAATGGAGCAAGAAAGAGGCAGGCATAACAAAGCTGCTTTAGTCAAAGCTAAAACAGAAGATGTAACAGAGCTGGCATGGAGGCTGTGACATCATTAGAGGGAATGGAAAGCTATATTTATAGGAGTAAACTAAATGTGCTTGGGAAAGTTCCCAATTGTTGTGGCCAACTGGCACAGTAGAGTACACAAATATGTTAGTCAACACTGAAGTGTCCAAAGAGCCTGCATGCAAACTGCTTATTGGGAATGGTCCCTGCAACAGTCCTGTTCCCATACCATAATTAGTAATTGCCTGGAGAAAGTATAAATTAGTGTGAATGAAAAGTGTGCCAGAGTGTGGGCCAACAGATTACTACTACAGATGATTGTGTTTGACCGTCCAGGAATATTTCCCAGTACTATTTGATTTACTTGCATATAAACATGCTAAGCCTTTCCAGAAGGTTTAAAGTTATGGAACACAGTAAAAGATTTTATGCATTTTCAGTCTTGCTTTTGAAAACCATTTGGCATTTAGGGAAATACAGATAGGATATGAATGATCAATATTAACCAACTATTTCAAAAACTTCAATCAAGATAAATCATACTGGATGCAGTGTCACAGTTCCACTTTTGGCTGAAGAATGCAATGTTATATCTGGGAAGAGAATGCAGATTGGTACCATAGATGACAGATAGTTTTCATTCAGTTACCCCTAGCTATTGATGGTGAAGGCCACTGCCTCTTGTCCTGTTGCTGGTTGCCTGGGAGAAGAGGCCAACCCCCACGTGGCTACAAACTCCTTTCAGGGAGCTGGAGAGAGGGATAAGGTCACCTCTGAGCCTCCTGTTCTCCAGGCTAAACCACCCCAGCTCCCTCAGCCACTTCTCAAAAGTCTTGTGCTCCAGACCCTTCACCGACTCTGTTGTCATCCTCTGGACACACTCAGCACCTCAATGTCTTTCTTTTTTTTGTAAGGGGCCCAAAACTGAACACAGAACTCATGGTGCAGCCCCTCCAGTGTTGGGTGCAGAGAGATGATCACTTCCCTGGTCCTGCTGGCCACACTATTGCTGATACAGGCCAAGCTGCCCTTGGCGTTCTTGGCCACCTGGGCACTGCTGGCTCCTGTTCAGGTGCTGTCAACAGCACCCCCCAAATACTTTTCCCCTGGGTCACTCCCGAGCCACTCTGCCCCAAGCCTGTAGTGCTCCCTGGGGTTGCTGCGACCCAAGAGCAGGACCCCACACTTGGCTTTGTTGAAACTCATGCAACCGGCCTCGACCTATTGATACAGCCTGCCCCTGTTTTCCTGTTATTCTATTCTAAGCATTACATCTGTGTGGTGTGGCTGTGCTGCTTACCTTATGGAAACAATGCAGTAGTTGCACGGGACCTTTTTGGTTGGCTTGTTTTCTTGATTTATCAGGACAGATCATCGTGAAAAGTTTCTAGATTTATCATGAAACTTGCCACACTCTACTCTCTTGCCACACTCCAACACCTGAACAGTTTTAATGAGGGGCACAGCAGAGTTCAAAAGACATCTACTTTCAGGAAATGTTCCTGATGTAATCACCAAAATACAGATGATAGTCAATCTTGAGGACAGAAGTACTGCATAAAACTGTAGGTGCCTCTACTTGTAAAAACTGAGGTTTTATAAATTTGATTTCTACTTTTCAGTCTGTTTCACAAATTATTTCACCCTTCAGCAATACGCAGCTACAAGCAGCTGACTCTGGAGAAGCAATTTTTAATTAAAACCTGTTTCTCCCCCTTTTAGTTTCAGTTAATGATTGCCAGGAGGTGTTGTTAACCACAGGCCCTTTTCAATACATTCTGAGCATACTCACAACCTATCACCTTCCACAGAAAAGATGGGTGCTCAGCATCTATGATAAGCAGGAGGACATAGTTATATCTCTGGCAGCTGAGCTGTGCTAAGTGAAAAGTGTGCACTGGTAAGTCCTTCTTTTATAATTAGTTCTTCATTAAAAGAAATTACTTCCAGTTGTGAATAAAATTGTCCTAAATCTGGCAGTACTAAGTCTGCCCTAAGTGTATCAGTTATAAATGTAAGTAACTTTTGACAGTATGCTCATTTTTTAACAGTTTTCAGTGTTTCCTAAATCAAGTCTTAAAGCTGTAATATTTATGCTTTCATGATAATTTACGTCATGATTGGTTGGGAATTTATTACCTAAGTTTTGGCTAGGATCATGTGGCTAAATTCTGAGCACTGAGTGTTTTTGCTCATTCATTCCTTTAAGAATGAATTAACAAAAATATATGAGACTTCCTTTAAGAAAAGAGTGATTAACTATAATGCCTAATACACACTGCTGTCAAAACTATACCAGAACATTTCTATCAGAACATTTACTTTCAACATAAATGTTTTTATTCTATGGATTTGGGAGGCTATCTAATGAAAGTGTTTTGGTTTAGGCATTGATAAATACAGGGTTTATCTTGTTTACCACCACATTTACTGGCTTGTTTCTTTAGTTTATTTGCTTCTTTTCAGACATGTTACTATCCACAGAAAAGTCCAAAATGGTACAGCTCTGTGCAGCCCTTCTTGCTCCACTGCCTGTGATGCATCAGCCTGGAAACATACACAGAGAAAAGAAAATACTTTTACTCCTACCCTCCAGCTGATACAGAAAACACCACTGACCTAAACCCTGAAACTAATACACATACTATGAACATGGCAACTTCCAAATGCATCTCCTAATAACATACAAGAAGAAACTAGGCTATTTAAAACAAATGTTAGACTGTATGGGTAGGTTTCAAAGCCGTTAAAAAGCAAAGGCTGCCTGATGAAACAGTGTTTCTGCTGACACAGAATATTTACTGCAGAGATATTGCAAAGATGA
Source organism: Dasyornis broadbenti (assembly GCA_013397935.1). Lineage (NCBI taxonomy): Eukaryota > Metazoa > Chordata > Aves > Passeriformes > Dasyornithidae > Dasyornis > Dasyornis broadbenti. The sequence goes on from VZRN01006112.1 coordinate 126,882, forward strand.
CACAAGGGAAAAAATGGCTTACATTGGAAGATAAGGAACTTCCCCCATGAACTAGGCTACATAAATAAAAGGATGAGGGGATAACAGTGTACCAGTTACACGACTGCCATAAAAAAAAATACTTAATCTACCATCCAAGTGAGGATTTAACCCTCTTGAACTGGGTTTTCCCTGTAATTCAGCATACAAACATCTTAAGGTACATGTAGGTGTTCAAAAGAATTGTCTAGGACAATGAATACTAAGAAGCTTTATATTTTTCTGTTTCAGCTAATAAAAAGCCAGAGCTAGTATTTTTCTATGGTACGTTATCAGCAGAGGGAGAGTTCTGTGAGCAGCATGTGAACACAACAGCACTGTGTGAAGTGAGTAAGGATCACAGCAGAAACCAGAACACTTTTTGACTTCTTACTGCTGAGAGATTACATAATCGGAAGAGACTTAGAAATATTTAAATATTACTCTGTCCACTGTGTCTTGCACTGGGTTTCTGTCAATTGAGGCATTTTAAAAATCAGCCTTCTGTGATGATTCTAAAGTACTAAGAAAACAAAGTTTCATCTTCGGAAAGATGAGGAGATTTCTTCAGGAAGAAAGACAGGAAAAGAAAGCCTAAAACAAGTAAATAGGAAGATACTTCAAAGGAATTCGTCTTATGTGAAAGATGTAGCATTCCCACTGAATTGTGGTTGCTTCTAAAACAAAACCAATTATCCATATGACTTGCAGTTGCAAATAGAAAGAGGGCAAATGTGAGTATCAAACTATTCATGCCAAAATAATTTGTGAATCATCCTACCAAAGGTCACATCAAAGCTTCACACTGGCTTTTAAATACAGGCTTTAGAAAAATGCTTAGGAAAACTGCTGTTATACTTACAAAGAAGAAAAAATAACCCACCTCTATGGTTCAAGAAATTGTTTTAAAATATTTATCAACTTAGAGGTATCTTATTTCAGAAAGCACCGTTTTAATTCCACACTAATCTCTGCCCTGTATCATGGTTCTCTACATAGAGTAAACAGGCAGAGCATGCTATGTATCTGAGCTTAAAGAGTGTCCCCTCAGTCACTAAGCAGGCTTTTCTTTAAGTATATGCATATCCTATTTAAAATGTAAGGGCCCACTTTCTAATCTCCATCAACCAGTTCGCACACACCTACAAACACCTAGCAATGCATGAGAACCTGATGATTTCCCAGAGGTACAGTGATATATGTCACAAATTTAGCGAGCACTCAGGCACTATATCTTTAGAGAAAAGCCAGGTTGACATAGATGCTTTAGAGGCCTATTTTCATTTTAATGGACATGGAAGGGATGATTCATGTACACAACTCATTCCTAGTAAGAGCTCCTTGTTAAATGACCTGAGAAAACCAGACACGGTCCTAGCGAAATGCAGTACCTTTGGCAGGCCGTGAGCGCGGAGCAGCCCTCGGTGTGTCCCCAGCCCGGGCACGGGCAGCGCGGGGCGCTGATGCCGGAGCCGAGCGCTCGCCCCTCGCCGATCGCCACCTGCCGTCCCCGCCGCCCGCGGCAGCGCCGGGCGAAAGAGGCTCGGCACAGCTGGAGACAGACAATCGTCCTGGGTAGACGCAAAGTCTTTCGCTGGAACAAGGACAATGCTGGAAAAAAATGATGTCCGCCAGGGCTTCTCCCCCGGTTGTCATTCCGGAGCACTGGACTTGCTTCTGGTAAAACAAATCCATGAAGAGCTGAAATGGGTGCTGCTGCACAAGGCAGATCGCCTGATTCATAAATGGTGGTGCACATCAAAGGAAAACTACAAAGGAGTTTCGAATATGTCACCCTGACTTGCTGGTACCAACATGCCAGCTTTATATTTTAAAAACTATTAAAACTATTAAATTTTAAATTCAGATTATTGAATTATTAAAGTTTTATTTCAGTCAGTGGTCCATTAGTGTTTCATTATTACTTTAACTTGGAGGCAATAATGTAAACGACATAGAAAAATCAAACTTTTCTGCAAGTCATATCTTCATTTCTTCCTGTCAGAAAGACATGACAAAATTTAGTTAATTCACATTTATAGTCCTTCTGTAGCTAATGCACACAGTCATAATTTTAGAAACCCTTTGTGTTATGTATTGCTTAAAATTGGTGATAAACAGTTCTAATGGAAGCTGAAGGCAATTACAGAGGAAGTAAATCGGGTCCTTTGAAGTGTTATTACGGCTGTTAACAAAATTAAATATATTTATTGCCTCATTCAAGAGAAAAGGCAGTAAGGTAAACTGGTAACTAATTTTAATACATGTATAAATGTTTCATCTAGAAAAAATATGGGACATAATTTTGGATTACTGTTTTCTTAGTAATCCAGACTTTTTAAAGCTCAGCAAAAGGGCCACGCATTAACTCATGAGAAGTCTCTAGAGTTCCAGTCTCACAAAAATATTTGCACTTAAACAACTTTGCTCAGAACTACTCTGAAGTAAATATTTTAGGTAAAGGTTTAAGATGAGCCTTCAAAATCACTAATAGATAGGAATATCAAGTAGTTCTTCTACCAAGTACACTTCTCATGAAATTTTTTTCAGTTTGTTTTTAGAGTACTGAACTGATTAAAATAGCAAATATATAGTCCTACTGAGCTGAACTTTAAAGCTCATGAGTGGGACAAATTTTCATATCCCTTGTGAAAAATTTGTACAGAACTGTGAGTCCTTCTGTTCCATGCAAGAACTCTACAAAAGACACAATAACATCTGTTCTCTAGAGGTATTATTGTGTACATGACATTTGTAACAACAGTGCAAATAAAGTGCAATGTGGCTGAAATTTTATCCAGATTATCCCTGTATTAGGAGTATGTTTCAAAATTTTCTAGCTCTTTGCAGGAAAAGGCAGCACTAACGTTTTCTGTTGGATTTATTAATGTGAAATTCATCAATCATAGAGTATCAAAGCATGCAAATTCTGCCATTTGTTACCAGCATTCTTGATTCATGACATACAAAATGACGGACTGGTGATCTGGGAGAACAAGTTTTCTCCTCTGCAAGTGGGTGGCAAAATACAAAGAGACGCGCATGACAAGGAAAGCAAACTCTGGTGGGAGTCACCTCTTCTCTGAGTCATGGGACCACAGAGAGCACCATCAGTTCAGCACAGGCGGGGGATCTGTGCCAGCACCCCACCAGGACAAAGAGGACTGGGAAAACCAGCAGCAACCAGAAACCCCAAACTCCCCATTCAAGAATGATAAAAAAATTGAAGGAATAGGATCTGTGAAACTGGGAGATTTGTGTCAGGTGCAGAGTTCCTCTAGATTTCTATCTGTGTTGAAGCCTGAAATAATCAACTTATGCATAACACCTGTATAGATGTGTTGTATTCAACACATTTGCTTCAACCGCTCAAATGCCCACCTGCAAACACAGACTGCCTGCAGAAGCGAAATCGAGGAAAAGGACTTGTGGGCATGACTGGAAAGCCAATGGATATCAGAAGCGACTGTGACTTTTTAAAAAAATTGGGCAAAAATTTCTCTATACCACAGCAACTCAGGCAAACTGACAATTATTGACTCAGGGTTTTAAGAAGTAGAAGCAGTAGGCAGCAGCACCAGTGACTGTTCTTGCCAGGGCTGTGACAAATCTACAGAAATTTATCAAAGATAACACACAGTAGAGCAGGGAAATTGTGCCTTCTTGGCCATACAAAGACTATGACTTAAATTAAAGTAGTTGATGGCTGCATTTTTTTGGTTCGCCAGATAACAGACAATAACTTAACATTCACCTCAGCAAACCATGATGGAAAGTTTTGCCCAGCATTTGAAAAGGAAACATTTCCTTATGAGCATTTGTAAAATTAAGTGCTTCATGTAGCATGTTTAAATACAGCTTTCCTGTCAGCTTTCATGTTCTAATGACCTCTTTGGAGGAGTATGAATCTTGACATTACATAATACAGGGCCAAATTCTTGAAATTATTTTGATACACATAATAAAACATAACAACTGCTCTTGGTAGGAATACACATCCTAGAGTCTTTTACAATTTTGAGTAACTCTACAAAGCCAGGATCATTAAAGAAACTAGAATTTTTTTCTGTTTGGAGAAGGAGATGAACAAGAAGATTTGGAGTTTTTAATGATTTTGTTTTGATGTATTTGCTGTGCACATTAAAATCTGAATATTATGCTGTAATGGCAGTACATATAAAAAGAGAAAACACAACAGAAAAAAACGTCAAGCAGTGTTCTAAATAAGAAATAATTAAGCATCAGAGAAGAAGCCCTCAGACAAAACAAAGATAAAATTACACCACCTTCCTTACAACTCCAGTAGAGCTGTGGCTCTTAGATTCCAGGCAGATGTATTACTATGTGTGATTTCAGAAGGAGGCACTCATCACACATACCAAAAGAGGAAAAGCTGTTCCTAACACTAAGAAACTTTTCACACATCTTAAACATGAACAGACGTTGAGTAAAGGCAATGACTTTCTTAAACTAGACAAAGTGGTATGTATACTCATTTATAGTATTCTGCCTTTTTCACAAACAGAGATTCACTGTCACACATTACCATTTCTAGGCTTCAATATTAGCTCAAACGACTAACCAAAATTATTTGCATTGCTGCACTGGATTCTGATTTCCAATGGCTGAGATGAACATACATCTCTGTTTCTGTCAAAACATGAGGTGACCCAGACCAAGGGTAGGCATTTCTCAGCTAATAGAGAGGTGACAGTATCTGAAGCTGCTGCAAGCATTTGTTTCAGAACATCATCAGATAGCTTTTTGAGCAACGTAAGAGATAAAACATGCTTCCCAAAACTGCAAAGTAGCAGCAGCTAAAGAGAGAAAGGCAAAAAAAGTCAAATCCATTAAAACAGTCATTCAAAGCCACAGATTTTAGAATATGCACAGCCTATTCCTTTAAGTTTTCACTTCCAGCACTTACTAAGTTTCAAGTTAAAGAATGATAATTTACCTTCATGCAAAGAACATTTAGCATTGCAAGATAAAATAAATTTTTAAAAATTCTGGAAAAGAATCAGAGCTTACCCAAGTGTTAATTTCTATCTTTACTTCCAAGTTTTAAAACAAAAGAATACGCTTGCAAATAAGCCCACCAACAAAAAGGTAATTTCTATTGTAAATGGATAGTCAAACTATCCTTCAAAATTTGTTGTTTTTCTGTGGAAGTAGGTATCTATAAGTATGGTTAAAGGGCATACCAGACTTTTACATCTCCAGTCTTCTCTACTTGGCAGCACTTGTATTTTTCTGTCACATTTGATCAAAAAGTTTCCCTTACTGATCTTTCAGATGAGAGTGTAATATTTAGTGTGTGCTTATTTTCATCTGCATTCACTGGAGGTAGACACATCAGACTTTAGGGCTTTAATACATGCTTCTAGCCTAAATATATAGACATTAGCAGAGCACAGACAGAATACACTTACCAGGATAGGAACAAAGGCATCACTGTGATCAGTCATGTTAGCCTACCCTCAGTAATAGTAAGAACAAGCTGCTTTCTAAAAAGAAAACTACAGTTTGAAGTGTTTCAGGAAGCCATCAGAAATAGTCTGACTCTTTCAAAAGCTTAAAGTGAATCTTTCTGGAAATTTTGTTTTTAAAGAGTGATTCACGTATCAAAGCACGTGTTTCAGTCTGATTCAGTGCTTACTTTAAACACACACCTTTTGACATGAAGTAATAGTGACAATCAACGGCTATATAGGATGGCTGGGACATTTAATGGGAATATAAAAATTATTTTTATGGTTATGGAGCTCACTCTGGTAATACAAAGTATTTCTAAGTACTTTGGTAAGTCACTAAGACATATCCATTTTGAACTGTATTTCCACCAAAGAAACCCCAGTTATTGCAAAGTGCTATATGTTGGAAAGAGACATAAAAATATAAATCTGTTCACTCACTCATTGAATCAACTTTTGGAAATTATTCTGCATATATATATCTATACATAACTGAAAATATGCATCTGCATTATATATATTCATGCATGCACATATACATATATACAAAATGTCAATAACAGTGCAACAGAATATTTGCCATAGGGCAATCTCTCCTGCTGTTAAGTGAAGACAAAAGAAATTCTGTATTTAGTTTTGAAGCAAGACACATTTTTGCTCCTATACAAAGGCTTTATTTCTGACATACTAAATGCTCAAAGTCAGTGTGATGCTGCTGCCTGATGGATGCTGGTATTCTTGCTGGGACAGTTGTGCACTCTTGGTCATGGATATGCAATACCAGCCCTGATTTCAACAGCTACTCTATATCAACAACCCTCTGTTTAGAGCTACAGCAACTACACTGGAGGGTCTGAGAGTGCCACATACACATGAAAACAAAACACGGTAAAGAATATTGATATATTTTGATATTACTGATATATTTTGATTTTATGTAAGTAAGTGATACCTTGAGTAAACGCATTAGTTCACATAAATAGATTCAATTTATCACCTCATTTCCATTTAATGAAGCAGTTCTGACATTTTTATTACTTAAATTTGACATTTATGACTTAACGACTCTGAAAAACAAAGCTTGAAACAGAGCCAGTATAGAAAGGTACACACAAATATCAAACAGAACAGAAGGTCTAAGAAAATGGCAATTCACCAACATCATAGTAACATCTAATACAGGAGTGACTACTGTACAACAAATGCACTACAGGCTTAAATCCAGGCTGTAACAGCTCTCTCGACTGCAAAGGACAGGACTAGCCTTCCCTTTAAAAGCCATTGCCTCAGTCTAGTGAACAACTATGTGAAATTGTATAGCTAAATTTACAGTCTAAAATAGTCTCTGCAGGAGTCATAAACCTCAGGAATTAGCCTCAAATCTAGTTTTGTCACTTTGTCATTCTGGAGTATGTATAGAAGTGTTACCTTACTTAATATTGTTTATCTACTTCAATAAGCTCTGAAATTAATTTTATGCTTCCAAATCAGTCTTCATGAGTTCTTATGATATTAAAAAAGGAATATGTTACCTCATCTTTTTTCTTCTGATTTCCCTCACTCTCAGCAGTAAAACTATGGAGACTAGAACTGCTGAAATATCCAGTGCTGAAGTTTAACTGTGTTGCTTTCAACAGGGTTTCGGCTGTTCTGCACAGTGGAACACATACTTCCACAAGATGGTGCTCTTTCTTAAAAAATCCAACTTTATTGAGCCTAACGAGAAAATGCCAAGAAACTGTAAGTGGCTCAACTCCATTTTACTTATGCAAATATTTTCAATGATACGATGCCAAGGCCTGCATAATAAAAAGTTTTGACTAGTAAACAATGAAGGAAAATTCCTGAAAGAGAACAATTTGCTTGGGAACTTGTAATTTAAACACTACAGTCTCTGGCCAGTGACCTCCTGCCAGTCCAGCCAAGGTCACATAAAAGGTGTCTTGTGCCTTGTTTCCTAAGATGATGTTCACCATGGCAAAGTTCTGGGAAGTCAAGGGAGCACGACAGCAGTTTTGCAGCAGTGGCAGTGGATGTCAGGGTGCTGGGTGTGTGGAACTGCAGCTGCCCGCCCCGCGAGGAGACACAGAGCTCTGCTGTGTCCTGGGGAGCTTCACCCCACACCCTTCATGAGCTGCAAGGGTCACCTATAGAACTGTGTGATTGAAACAGGACTCTTGGTTTCAGTGCCAGGCTGGGTGTGGGGAGCCTGGAATTAACTTCCTGTGCTCTCTTTGAACCCATCATTGGGGAGCTGGCTCAGATGGGCTCCAGACAGATTTAGCTTGTAACAGCTGTGATTTGCTCATGTAAAAGCTTCACTGGCAGCAATAGGGTTATTCCCACAGTTCAGGAACTCCACAGGGTAAGCAGAATTGTCAAACCCAGGTTTTTATCTCTCTTGATTTTGTTTCCTCACTTGGGAAATATAAGACAATTACATGTCAGAGTCCTGCAGGAACAAGGTTAGCACAAATCTAATAAAATTGTGTACTACTTCTAAGGACTGATATATAACAAAAACACATATAGTAAAGTAAAATATTAATGGACTAGTAATGTTCAGCTTTTGATGAAAAGGACAGGCTTTGGTGGGAATTGGGCAAACATCTCTGAAACCTGAACCTCTGGTCCAATGAAGGATATGTCATACTATATTTATTGATCTTATACTATTTTTCATTAACTTAACAACATTTGCAGATGTTGACATTTGTTTTCCTCGAAAAAAAATTTCCTCTTGTGACCTGAACTGCCTTTAGCCATATGAAAACTTCTTTTATCAGCAAATTAAACTTGAACTGTAATTGGTAACAGATACTGTAGCAATCATATCTTCACAGCAGAAAGTCTTCATTTAGCTAAAGTGCTATGAAAAAGCAAGCTAAACAGAAAATAATATTGAAAAATAGTATTAAAAATAAAATAATATTTAATATTATTAAAATAATAAAATAACCTGAAATTGGAAGTGGATACTGGGCAGAATTAAAAGGTCAAATACATGGATAAAACACTGCCATAGGAGTGAGAAGTACTCTAGACAGGTAGTGGGGAAGCTAGAGAGACTGGGAGATAAATGCACTTAGAGGAGCAATTTCCATTTTAAAAACACTCGTTCTTCCTCCACCTTCCCCCATGTAATCACCTTTCCTTACTAACACAAGGCACCCAACTTCTCCCCCTGAGCTGCGAGGACGGGTTCAACACATGACCACCTCCTTCTCTTAGGGCTTACAAGCAGTTGCAAGGACAGAGACTGGGAGTCAGAAGTACAGAGATCAACGTCTTCCCCTTCTGATGCTGCCAAGAATCACCCACAATTTTCTTCATAGCATCTCCAGTGCGAAGAGCAGTAGGGATGTGTGCAGCCTGCTGAAAAAAGCAGAGTTGCAACCTCTCTCCCCAGGTACAGGCTGAGGAAACAGTTCCCTGTAACCAGATTTGTACCATTCTCTTTGGTCCCCTCGTAAAAAAATAAAGTGAAAGAGATTCACTTGCATTCATGAGCTAAGTAGTCAGGAGCAAAAATAAAATAGAAGAAAGCCTCTTTCTACATCTTTTGTATTGTGATGGCTGTAACTTGGATCAGCTCACAGGAAATAACACAATCTGGTCCTTGTATCAGTGGACCCAGCCTAAGGAGAAACATAGATTAAGTTAATTTTGCAGGAAAATGCTCCAGGATGCTTTATCCATTGTGCTCACCCTTTTTCTTTACCTGACCCCTCTCCCTAGAAAGAAAGTACCTGAGAGATGCCAGCATGCGAAAGGATTATCTATCACCTGTCGACAGCCTTACAAATGCCCCTTGAACACAAAGCACAACCAGTACCTCCATGCCCTCAGGGACCCAGTTATGCCCCAAGCATATGCCAGCTCCTGAGAGCTGTGAACTGCCTGTGATGCCACAGGGTGCTGCTTTTGGCAGTTTCACTCTCCCTCCTGCTAGTGAGGGAATTGGCCTTAGGTGGCTCAGCCTTCCTTTTTGAAAGAAATCAGATGTCACGTAAGCTTACTATGACATCCTTTTCTGATCAATAATGTTCAGAATGACTAATGAGTTGCAGTGACTCAAATTTCAGATAACTTAAAGTCTTCCTTAGTTCAAAGCTGGCTGGGTCAGTGAACAGAATGACCCAATAATTATTTGAAATTACAGCATTGATGTGGGCCAGGAAGCTAAGGAAGTTTTCCGAGTAGCTGTAAATGTCTCAATAATTAATGCTGCAGGTGGCTGCTTTCCTTTAGCTCTCAATTCTAGTATCAAGAGAGCTCAATTGGCAGGAGACTTTCCAACACTGCAGTTACAGCATGCAAAAATATGGGGAAAGAGATGGGACTTCTTATTCCTGCCATCCGTATCAACCTGATGCTGTGGAAATCCTACTGGTCACTCTTGCTGCTTGATCCTGGGTTCCAGATTTACCAAGCTAGAAATCATACAACTCTTTTGTAAACATGAGTGCTACAAGCTCAGAGAGACCATGTTCTAGGAATCAGGAATTCAAGTCGAGCTGAAGCCTCATACTGAAGGGCCACCCCCACCACAAGATCTAAGCTTTTTCCCCATTCGCAACAAGAGCTGTGCCCAAGTCCATCTACAGATGCTCAGCATCTAAATGCATGCTGAGATTATAATTCCAATTAATTCTGATTCACAGTAGGTGTAAGCAATAAAATGGGAATTCATCAAGGGATAAATTATTAAATCTTCTAAATAAGAATTCAAAGTGACAGTCTGAGGTGGAGAGATTCAGACCTAATATTTAGTCCCCTGTCTTCATGTTACAAATAGAATCACAGAATCATTAGTCTTGGAAAAGACCTCTGTGATTATCAAGTCCAACCTTTGAATGAGTAACACCATGCCCACTGGATTATACAATGAAGTGCCACATATGCTCTGTTTTTGAACACTTCCAGAGATAGTGACTCCACCCCTTCTCTGGACAGCCTGCTCTAATGCTTGATGGCTCTTTCAGTGAAGTTTTCCTAATATCCAGCCTGAACCTCCCTTGGCGCAACTTGACGCTGTTTCCTCTTGTCCTGTCACTGGTTGCCTGGGAGAAGAGGCCAACCCCCACCTTGGCTACAGCCTCCTTTCAGGGAGTTGTAGAGAGAGATAAGGTCCATCCTGAGCCTCCTTTTCTCCAGACTGAACACTCCCAGCTCCCTCAGGTGCTCCTCACAGTACTTGTGCTCCAGATCCTCCACAAGCTTTGTTGCCCTTCTCTGGACACACTCCAGCACCTCAATGCCTTTTTTTTTTTCAGTGAGGGGCCCAAAACTGAACACAGGTTTCAGGATGAGGCCTCACTTAGTCCTGCTCCCACACTGCTGGTGACACAGGCCAGGGTGCCATTGGCATTCTTGGCCACCTGGGCACAGCTGGCTCCTGGTCCGCTGCTGATCAAGCAGGTCCTTCTCACCTGGGCCACTTCCCAGCCAGTCCGCCCCCATCCTGTAGCACTACCTGGGTTTGTTGTGACTCAAGTGCAGGACCCAGTACTTGACCTTATTGAACCCCATACAATTGGCCTCAGCCCATCAATCCAGCCTGTCCAGATCCCTCTGCAGAGCCTTCCTGCCCTCCAACAGATCGACACTCCTGTCCAAGTCAGTGTCATCTGCAAATTTACTAAGGGTGCACTCGATCCCCTCATCACAACCATTGACAAAGATACCAAACAAGATTGGCCCCAGTACTGAACCCTGGGGAACACCACTTGTGCTATTTATACAGCAGCACAGTGGAGTTGAGATGTTTTGCACTACTGAAATACCAAGATTTAATCCCAGAAATAATAATTAGTTGTCACTTCCTGCCTTAATCTATGACAGTTTATACAGATAAATTTTCCTAGTATGCTGGTAACCAGCCTTCCCCTAAGATTATGATTGCTGATGTCTGAGAAATACATTTATTGATAAGCAAAAACTTGAAGCAGGAATGCCATTTTATAGGCAGATTAGGGGTAATTTTTCATTTTAAATTAAATACATTAGAAATAAGGAAGCTTTTCACAAGAACACAGGGCCTTTCTAGCTTCTTAATAAATTTAGGCAACCATATTCTAAGAAATTAAGTTAAATACATTTTTCTTGAAATATACTATCAATAAAAATATCAGTAGTGGAAATTGCTTTGTCACAAATAGATGCTAAGCTTTAAATGTAATTTCTTTTAGCATGGATCACAGAATCTCCCAATATGATTATAATTTTAATTTTCTTCTACAAACATAGTTTTGCTCAGCCAGAAAAACCCTCTGGCAATGTGTTAAGACAGTTTTTCTGCAACTTTGCTGCAGATGTGCTGCAGAAGTTGTTTTTATGAAGTGAACAGGGATTTATGGCAATCTTTTAAAGGAAATCACTGAAAAGGTTTTGAGAGAAACTCTTGTCTCATTTATTTAGTTTCAGTACAATGCTACTGTCTGTACCCTGATTATGCTATGCTTTAGGCACATACAAGCACAATATGTATCATCATTTAGACAGGACAGAGAGGGAAACAGAATAAACCCCATCCTTGTTTTCTTGCTTTTCCACATATAGGCACAGCAAGAGGAAAAAACAAAAATCCCAGCTCCTAATGTTCAGAGATTTGTCAATGGCAGTTTGCTGCGGCTCACACGCAGAGTGAAGCAGCAGAGGAGACAACTACAGAGAGCAAGTCAGGAGTGTGAAGCCTCAGAGAGCAAAGCCACAGGGACAGAACAATCTCTTAAGCAGCTGGGGAGAAGAGGCAACCAATTAAACAAGGAACAAAGAGGAGCAGGAAGCTCCATGCTAGCAAAAAACATTATGTTTTGTCTCATATTTTTGATAAACAGTGGAAACTGAACATGTGGGTTTTTTTAATTGCAGAAATATGTAATAATCTGAAGATGTACCACAAAATACAAACTTTTTTTTTACCAGCAAACTATACTCTTGAAATCAAATTTAGATCCATGTTTAAAACTAAGGTTTTAATTTTATATATTGCTTTCTGTAGGCTTGAAAAACAAGCAAGCAAGAAAGCAAAAAAAGGAAGTTGGTTTTTTTTTTTCTACTGCTGAAAGCAAAACTTCTATGAACCATTCTCCTTCATTCATACATCTTCTCACTTACATTCCTCTCAGTCTGTAACTGTATTTTACAAGGATAAAGTAATCAGGTAATTGGAAAGATCTACTTCTCTATAGCTGGTAGAGTGCATGGATTGCTGTACATCATGATGCACAGGAAAATTTCAACCCTTAAACATCACTTGGGATGCTGGTTTGAATATGAGAAGTTACACTGCTCCTCATCATGATGGCTAGTTAGAACAGTGTGATACAAAGCTGGATCTTTTCAAGTCTCATACCACTTGAATCAATTTTATCCTGTCAGATGTTGTGAACAGCTCTTAGAGAGCCAGAGAGGACAAGGGAAGTCCTACAATTACCATACAGGGAAAATGACAATACATCTCCTGTGACTTTGGTGTGGCCCTTGCTCTGGAAGCCATAGTGAAAAGATATGGCTCATGTCTCCACAAAGTTTAGTTTGTTTATGTTTTAGTTATGTTTAGTCAACAGTTCCTAATGATTCTTTCCAAGTCTCCGCCTAACCCAGAACTTTTATTTGATGATCAGATGGAAAATTTTATCCAGATTCAGGGTCCAAACAGCTATCATTAGTAACAAAAATTACTGCAACAGGGTGACTAATACACAATGAACAATTATTCACTCTCTGTATCTCTACGCTGTTTTTAAAATATGTGAAAAGAAGTTTATTCAGTATTTATTTAGTATTATGGGGGGGTTCTAATTATTAACAACTCCTGGTTGTTGCTTTTTCTGGAAATGTGTGAGTATTCTCATCTGACATCCCTAGTCTCTTAACTTGACTCATTTACATCTTTATATAACATAAAGCAATTTCTGATGTCATCATTCACAATTATAATTACAAAATTCACTATGAATAACTAGTAAAATTCCTCTTATCACTGAACATTCCTGTTAGTAAACTCATCTATTAAAAGCAAGAATGGCCTAGGAAATTTAAATATATTCTCCAGAAAAAAAATCAGGGAGAAGTAATTTCAGCACTGCTTCCAGATGTTAAAAGCCATATATTCAAACTGGACATATTATGCATAGATTTGAGTGCACTTGTTATGAGCTGCTAGCAGCACGGAGCAGTTTCTTTTACAGGATTTTTGGATATCCGCCAGCGGCAGTCACAACAGATGCCTTTAGAAAGCTGTGTGTTTTCATTTTGTTCCTATTGTACTATAGAATTGCAACAACATTATATAAAACTATGACTGATATGGTAGATACTTCACTTAGTAAAGGAAACATTACGGGAGTAATATTTAAAATTAAATATTGGGAAAGCAGTGTATTATGTGTATCTCAAAGTAGGATGACTAGAAATGAGGGTGTTCTCACAAGGTGGTTAATGTATGACCAAAAGGGAAGAGACTAGGGGATTCCCAAAGGACCTCCATTAGAGTCAGGTATAGACTTCAAAGCACAGCTCTTTAAACTTAGCCAGAGAGGCAGGCAAAGACATCTCAGGTTCCCTTTTGTGTCACAGGCAAGATCCTTACAGCTGAAGTGCCTCAGAGCTCTGCCCTGCTTCTGTCTCCTCTATCATTTCCTCCTGTTCATGATCTCTTCTCTAGCATGATGTTTTGTTTGGTTTTAATTTTTGATGCAGAAGCACTTTTGTACCAAAAGCTTGTGAAATAATGTCTTTGTGAACTCAAGCCTGGACAACTCTGAGAATGTACATGAAATTTAAATCAGCATTTGGTTAACTTTGGCTGAGAGAAAAAAAAAGGCAAAATCTCAAGGTTTTGGATATGAGATACACATTTGCTTTGCTCTTGATCTGGCACCGTAATGTATACATGTCAGACTAGAATTACTATGCAAGAATATCCTTCTGTTTAGAAATTAAAATCTAGAGTAATTTATCATAAAATTTAACATACTCAATCCAAGTCTCTAACACAACACCGTACCTAAGAGGAGTTCTACAGGCAGTTCTTCACAGCTGATCTTCCTGGTCCCTTTCTAGTCTTACTTGTTAACAATGTCCTGATTATGTTATTTTGGAGCATGGGGCATCTCCCCTTCCTTCCTTATTCCAAATTATTTATCCGCTAGATCTGAGAATTAATTGGAGAATGGATTATTGGTTTAGCTTTGCCTTTCCAGATGATGGGAGGAAATAAGATTTAATATAGGCAAAGAGGGCCTTGGCAAGAAAGAGAACAGTACTCTTCCTTTACAGTCCCTCCTAACTGCTGCAAAATCACATCACTTGTCTATTCAGGCAGCCAGTTCATTCAACAGAGCACCAGCCTGCAGAGAGCTTTCCATATTTAGCTGAGAGATAAACAGCAAGGAAAAAATATGCTGAAAATGGGATGCACATAATAAAATTGCAATCAAAAATGCATCACATGGGGACTCACCTTATAATGTTTACCACTTCTAGCACAGAAAGGGAAAGGAAACAGAAGTAGCAGGGATAGTAGCAGGAAGATCATGTAAAAGACCTTCCGCCCTCTGAGTTTTTATTTAACCTACATTTTTTAAGATGCTTTAGGTCTGTGTTGCTGCTTATTGATAACCACAGCATGATTCCACCCTGACACCCCACTTTACAGAGCTACTGAATACCAACAAAAAGAGTTGTTTCACTTGGTAGGAGAGTTTTCAGAACAACTAATACTTGACCTTTAAATTAAAGAGCACTTTTTGCCACAGATCAAATATTTTCGATTCTCAGTAACAGCAACCCGGCCTGAAAGAATTTCACGAGATTAAATCACATTTTATCAGTTCTATCACATACCCAGTGAATTCAGGAATGATTAAGCCTGACAGTCATAAACATTTCAGGAGCCTGACTGATTTTCCTGTGATACAAACAATAGTTCCTTTATTATCTACAAATATATTTATTATTAACACTGATTAATTGCAGATGTTTCACGTGGTGTTAACTAACCCTGCACCATGTATCTTCAGATTTTTATGCAAAGTTTTGACATGCTGTGAACTACTTTTAATTCAAAGGGAGTCACTCTTGAATTCAAGTTTCTGCTACATTAATCCTATTAAATCTCTTTAATAATACATTTAAATGAAGGTTGACATATATATATAGTTTTGTGGGTTTGACCTATACCACTCTGATTTTTACAATTATGAATTTTATAAAGCAAAATAAATCTTCTTATAAGTTTTTTGATTCCTCATGTAAAGATTGTCTAATTTGTCTGATCAGAGACTTCTTCACCCTATTGTTTCCCAACATCCAGCTACCTCATGTGACTCAACACAATACCTTTGGAGATCAACAGTGACTAACTCTCTGGTTTAATAGCTAGACATAAAAAAGGTGTCAGGAGCTTTTGTAAGTAACTTGGGAGGCATCTGGTCACTGGGGTGGAATCCAAAACCCTGTACTAAGGCACCAAAGGCTTCACAGAGCGCACAGGAAATTAGGTATCTCAGAATAGCATCCCTAAATACAGACCTGCTGACTGGGAAGTTGTAATATCTGTAAAACGACTCTCTCCTTCCTAGTATTAATAACATGAGTGGAAGGCAAACCGTAAGTGCTCCTTATTGTAACACTACCACTAAAAGGATTAAATCTAGGAAGAAAATAATAGGGGATTATTGATAGTCCCTAACTGTAACATTTATCCAGCTAGTTTTCCTAGAGCTTCCTCTATAGTTCTTCCTCTGCAGACTGACCTCAATAGCATGTAATTTCCATGAATTATATGCTTAAAGGAGGTGGTCTAAAGTTGTAGGAGAGAGAAGCCTACAGAAAGTTCTGATGAAGCTGGGAACTGCTGCAGCCCATCATTAAGTCAGTGGAGGGAGAAAACAACTCTGCCTTAGTGCTCAAGAGTAGGCTGCTTCATTTCCTATGGTCTATCATAACAATTCTCTGTGTGGAAAAGACCATCATTGCTAATGTACCCTGAGACATCAGCAGTGCACATTCATGAATTTTATTATGAAAGATTTGGTCTAACGTTTTGAGCACAACTGTTCAAGCTTCTCTGGAGGCTGCCTGTATTTCTGGGACATGGCAAGAGAAAGCAGACAAAAGCATGTTTTGTAAAATCTTTCTCAATTGCTCTAAGAATATTCAAACCTCTGCATGCATCTCCAAGCTTGACAAGAGGTTTTGAAGCAGCTCTAAACAACCATCAGGGAAATTTTTAATGCAACTCTGAATTGGTTTTGATTCTCTGACAGTTTGCTGTTTCATGGAGGTATACTGTGATGCATTCCAAGGACTCAGCATTTCCTGGTCCCTTTTTTCCATTATTGGAAAGCAGGTCCCTGAAAAATGTTTAGATGTATCTGAGGCCTATGGAACAATACACTATAATAATGGTAATACTCACAGACTGTCTCCTCCAGGCTCAAGAGCAATACATCCCTACAAAACTGATCACAGGGAAGATCACCAGGAGACCTGGAGCTCCTGGAAAAACTTTAACATGAACAGATAGCTTACAGAGGTTGGAACCAGGGAAAGGAAGCCTGGGAGGAACACAGATAAATCATCTACACAGCCAGGGAGTTGCTTAGGAAAGGTAAAGCACAGGCAGAAATAAATCTGGCCAAGGCCATCAAGAGTAATAAAAAAAGATTTTTCAGGTGCATCATAGGTTAAAGGCAATTCCAGAGTAGGCCCCTAAACTAACCACAGAGCTAGAACACCTCTCTTATGAGGACAGACTGAGAGAGATGGGGCTGTTCAGCCTTGGGAAGAGAAGGCTCTGGGAGGTCTTACACCAGCCTGCCAGTACCTAAAGGGACCTAGAAAAGAGCTGGAGTAGGACTTTTCGCAAGGGTATGTAATGACAGGACAAGGGGGAATGGCCTTAAGTTGAAGGAGGGTACGTTTAGATTAGGTATTAGGAAGAAATTCTTTACTGTGAGGGTGCTGAAACACTGTAACAGGTTGCCCAGAGCGGCTGTGGACTCCCCATTCCTGGAAGTGTTCAAGACCAGCCTGGATGGGGCTCTGAGTATACCCCAAGTCCAGTGGAAGATTCCCTGCCCATGTCAAGGGGGTGGGTTGGAGCCAGATGATCTTTAAGGTCCCTTCCAACCCAATATGAACTAAAGTCATGTATTATGGTAAAAACACATAGAGCTCCCTATTTAAGAAGACAGCCTTAAATTCCAGGCAAATGCCTGTTCTGTGTGACAGCTCCTGCCGCGTCTCTTGCTGATGCTAGGACTTGCAAAACAATACAAGGGTACAGAAACAAGGCAAAATGAACCTTGCTACACAAGCCCTGTGAGAATTTGGGGCACTTGGCTGGAAGAACGTTAGTTCAGTGCTTTTTTATGTGATTCCAGTGGCCCAAGCACCAGGTGCTGGAACTGTCAAGCTGCCCCTTCCCAGCTGGCTGGTCTCACCAGACTTTCCCTACATTCCAGCTCACTCTTGGTCTGCCTGAGAGGTTCTTGCAATTGTGGCTGCAGAGTAACATAGCTTCCATGGGCAGGATGCTGAGGGCCCCACTGACAGCTGCTGGCAGACTAGTGGCTAGGTCATTCATTTAGGGTAACAAAGTTACAGATCCAAGCTGAGAAGAGCTAGTACCTCAAAGAGCCTATTCTAACTTTCAGACTAGTAAACAAGAGCCCATCATCTCAGAAGATAACCGAGTCCTGAATAATTCTGAGAAGCACTGAGTCACAAGTGTGCACAGAAATATCTGAGGTGTTAACATTTCCTACCAGCTGCCTTCAGACTTCCAGGCTAGCATGCAGATGTACTGAATCACTTTACAGAGCAAGGTCACTTGTGAAACTGATCTTGAGACTTTGGCTCTTGGTTTAAGCACTTTGGACTGCCCACCTGAAGATACATACAAATATGCATCCATGGTTCATATTGAGAACTGGGACAATTTAACTAAAAGAGTGCATTGGATTATATCTAGAATGGAACAGCAGACCAATCATAAGGTATATGTGAGGAACCTTAAGCAGAAATCTTGGTGATGCCAGCCCTGCTGAAACTTTTTCTGTTGATTCTAGATCACAGTGGCAACTTCAGCTCAAACTTCAGCGTATGGAGCAAACACGGAGAGGAAGAAACACAACAAACTGGCAGAGGCTACCAGGACTGACACTGTTCAAAAAAACAGCAGCAGTATTCCATAATGGAAACCAATGCTTATTTAAGACAGTATATGCCTAAAACTATTTTTGAGCTATTTACTCTTGTTTTGTTTGATTTTTCCTGGTGGTGGGCCTTAACTTGCTTTCACGATCAATAAATCAGAGTAATGTGCTACTGCAAAAATCAGTTATGAATTATCAGCAAAATTTTTAAAGTTCAGCTTTACCCATGCCCCTACTAGTTCAAAAACAGAGTGGATGATTTCATATATATATATATATACACATTTACACATACATATATATATATATATACATAAAATATACTCTATGAATAGGCATTGCTAAGCTTTTTTCACTAGAGGGCACTTTGCTTATTCTCGTATATATTGTGGAATTAATACACTGTAACCTGTATGGAGTTTTCTGCAGTATTTGAATTGCAGAAGCTTTTAATGTGTTGGTTGGTTTTTGATTTTGTTTTTTTTCGACAAGTACACGAATATGGGTATCAATTTCAGGCAACACCTCTCTGAGAAAACCTTGAAGATCTTAAATTGTAGGGGGAAAAAGTTTGAAAATGCCCAGTTTAAATCCTTTCAGTGACTTTCAATGGGTACTGAAGCCATTGAAACTGAACCACAGCCTTAACAACTTTTGTACTTATATTGGTATGCTATGCTATGCTAACATATACTGGCTAAAAATAAAACACACATGATAGCTTCTAAAATATTTTGTAATGGAAAATTTAAACCATTATTTAATATAACCTAAAAGAGCTTAGCTTGTATTTTGCAGAGTACAATGGTCATCGAGCTCAGACCATCTGACCCTTGTCATTCTGTTGAAAGAAGACCAATACTGACACACACATATAAGATATTTTACTATCTCCTGCAAAGAGATATGTTATGTTGCTCTCTATTAAAGAAGTGTTCAAACAATTGAGCAAGTCATAGCAGTTACATCACTACATTTTATATGCTCCTTTTTTTATGCACCAGATATAAACAAAGCAAGTATTTAGGTCAGAGTTGTTAAAACTATGTATACATACTCACGCATTTCTTGAACCAGAATTATTTTAAGACAGTCTGCTCTCTGTGTGATACTTCATACAGTAAGTTGTCTTCTTGAGAAATCTGAGCTCTGTGCATTGACCAATGTTCCCTGTTTTTCAGCCTCAGGGGACTGAATATATATATCTGAAGTAGAAGTAGACAGAGAAGCCTAATACAACAGACACTACACCACATTGGCCTGGTGGGTTCCACACTTTAAATCACTAAAATTATACTGGTTTTCTCAGAGTTCATATGAGATAAAACTAAAGTTTCTTTATTGCCTCATTTCCATCCTTCTAGTCCATTCCCTCCTTTCCTCTGCTATTTTTCAGATATCTGAGGATGAGTACATATACCCGAGGAGCTAGCAATGGGATCCTACACTGAAGGAAAGGCTTCCTGCAAAAGTCAAGACTTTCAGGGTTATGCAGTCTTCCACTGAAAGCCATTGTTGCCTGGCATACATGCCCTATGGCAAGGTTTTGACCTACTTGAGAACAGGCATTATGCCATCCAAACAGATGGGCAAAAGCGTAGACAGTCAGGAGACCATGTTTGTACATCAAGCATGCATGACGAGGGCATGATTCTCAGCTGAGAATATTTAAATAATTGTTCATTCAAAGCTTATGCTCCTGTCACACAAAGTAATGTGTTACCATTAATCAAACGCGGAGTTTAGTGCCCTTTAGGAAAGGCATTCCAATGTAAGGTGGATAGTATCACCTAGATAGGATTTTGGGACTGATAGGTCTGGAGCACAATTACAAAAATGTTTGACTTCTAGTCCCACCTCTGCTACTAACTTCAGAAATGACCTTGAGCAAATTCAACTACACTCTTTGCTTTGTAGCTGCTTCTCTTTTTACCAACACCAACTTACATACTATAAGAGCAACATTATGTGAGCAAATCAACATATGCAAAGAAGCTACAAGGGAAATGAGTACATATCCCTATAGCTGCTTTATCATGGGACCCCCCTGTATGAAATTTTGGTACAACAGGTACAGTTTTCCATTTTCTGACATGACAAATTTATCATGGCTAGACCCATATTGCTGGCTTCAATATCATGTGGATTTAAATTTTGAAGATTAGAACAGTTAATTTGTAAGCAGAAGTGGACAGAATTGCAAATGCTTCCACTTTGTCGTTTGCAATTTCACGTGCTTCACTGATTTTCAACATGATCAGTATGTGAAATAAAGATGAGTGTGTAAAACAAATTATTCCAGATTAATGCCAACATTAATAACAGTCACTATTTATGTATTAATTTGTGATAAAACTGTTTCACAATGAGCAAAGGGAAAAGACATGTTATGTACATATTTTTGCAAACTAGACACATAAAGCAGGATATAAAAAAAATTAGGTACTATACAGAAACAACTGGATGTATTAAAATTGCTCATGGCAAACGTCAACTTCTAGAAACAATGTCTGGGTTGTTATTAGGATGTAAAGTCTAAATTTATTTAACGGTGCTTATAGACAAGCAATAGTCAAGACTATCTACAAAGACCTAAGCCTGAATTTCAAAAAAGTATCTAATGATACAGGACTGAGAATCTTTTCCTATGTGACTCTCATCAGGTAGTTTGTTACCAGTGTTTCAAGGTTAAATCTGCTCAGTTCACAAGTCTTAGTAGCTTGAATTTTGGATTTACAGTAGGCACTATGTGATGTCTTGCACAATTATCCAGGTATTTTAGCATACTTACAAGCTATCAATTTTTTAAAGAACTACTGGTATGCTATAATCTTTTTTCCTGCCAATTAGATGCTGATGGAAAGGATATTATCCAAATCTACTGCAAGCTGTTCTAAAATACATTGAAATGGCACTGGGATAAAGTCAATTCCCAGAAGCATTATCAGAAAAACTACAATATCTTAAATTAGTTACCACAGTAAGTACCAGTTCAAATAAACTGTCCATTAGCAGTTATGTATCTAGAAAATGTACAGTCTTAATTTTACAGTAAGTGCTGTAGGATATTTTAAAAGAAATGTCCCATACACTCTAAGACCACTTCTAAGAAGCCAACTCATTTGCCAGCTGACAACATTGTAGCATTTTCCACATTTAGTCAAGCTTTACTCATTTCAGGATAAGGAGTCATCCTTCAAATATATGACATGTATTTATTATCCAATTCACAAAGGTCCCAGTGTAACAAAGCAGCAATGAGCCTTTATGATGATTAAAATGTCAAAAGAAAATCTAATCAGTCATACTGTGAATTTCCCCCAAATAATAACCACCACTGTCATACTCTTATATTTCACTGTTAATGACAGAGCAGGTCCAATATGGAGAGCATGCCATGATCTTTTCTGTGTAATATATAGTCAGGAGTCATTCTTAGGGCATCATTAAAAGCCAGGTACACAGGGAGAAGCAGAGCTGCAACAATTGGAGCTCTCAGATCACTCAGCTGTAGCACAAACAGGAATGGAGTCTTGCAAACAATGCAAGCCATTAGAGGCAGCAAGCTGTTCCTATCCCACATCACCTTCAGCAGTGGATGGCTTCTTTCTCAGAGCATTGCTCTAAGCACATTTTCTGTTGAATGAGTTATTCTTTTTGTCTCTCCCTCCCTGAGGCACAAAATGCCCCTCTGCATTTCCCTTGAGGTCTGTGCTTCTTGCTGTTTGGGTCTGTGTCTTACAGGCACAGCCTTGCTTTATTTTTATACCTATGTGCAATTAAGCAGTATGAATGCAAATATAACTGAATTCTCCTGAGATGATCAGTTATAAAAATATGATTTTTGATCTAGGACGTAATGCAGTAACAATGTGAGTCCTTCGCAAGAAGAAAAGCAAGAGCCAGGAGCATGTAAAGGATGTACTCAAAATTTCCTAGAGTTGGGCATATTTTATCTTTTGATTATTGTTTCTAACACTGAAACATTGCCTTATTACGTACTTAAGTATTGCAATTACCTTGATAATGACAGGCAGCTTCAAGCTGTTCCTAAACTTCATAAATAATATTAAATTGTTTTTAATAAATGATATGCCTCTGTGAATACTGTATAAATTTCCCTTATAAGTATGTATTTATAAACATATTCAGATTCAGGAAGATCATACATAAGTAGGAATATTTTTAATTTCTGTTCAAAGAGAAATACATACCCAGCTCCCATTGGGAAGCGGGATAAACGGAAAAGTAGAAATTACTGAGACTGCTCTTCATGCATAACATATAAAGTATTTACATTCCTTTCTAAATACATATTAAAATAAATTTATGTTGTTTTTAAGAGAAATGTCAGTCAAATCACTAGCTTGAAGCAAGCTCGTAACTTTTATCAGGCATTGTTAGCACCTTCATAGGGACTATGGCTTTGGCTCCTCATGTTTGAGAAAAAAATCTCTCTCTGAGAAATGAAATAACACTGTAATAATAAAGCCATAATCACATTTTAGCATTTCAGAATCATAGCTGAAGAACATTAAGTCAACTTTCCATGTGAAATAAAGACATGAAGTTCCAGTATACCCAAAAAAACTGCGAAGGGCTCCTCCCCTACCACCTTCTCTGGGGCTAATATGATACACTGCCTTAGAGATTTTCTAAAACTGCCAACACGTGGCTGCTGCTGACAGGAGCTGACATCCCATACTCACTGCAGGAATTATTATAGTCTGTGTCCTTAGAAGATCTCCCACAATGAGTATCTCACACTGCCCTCTTGCATTCACTTCAGGACTGCACTGTTTCACTGAGAAAGCACAGTGCTCCTAATATATGGAATATTTTATTCCAAGTAGATTAATAACTTCAGTATTTCCACTCCCAATACTGTTCATGACTTAGCTGAGATGCCATGGTGCATGTAATTGGCCTGGGATGATTACAGGAAAGTATTGTGAATTATAGAAGGATTCCAAAATATGGAGAGCCTATGCAAACCTGAAGATCTTCATAACTGTTAAAGTTTCCTGTGTGAGACATTAAACTTGGCTGTTAATTTTACATTTTCATACAAATAGATTCATTATCTTAACCTTCTTATCTACTTGATATTATTGCAAATAAACAATCCTATCACTTTTTGGTGCTGTTAGTTTTTCTTCTTAATTATTTTCAGATGAAAGCTTTATGTAACATGGTTATAAAACCTACTTTCCTTTTAGTGAGATGATAACTTGTGGTGTTCAGCTTTTAAATAAAATCAGCTTTGACTTTTTGTATATATAATAAATGGTGTTTTCACTAAAGATTCTGTAAAATGAACAAGTGTTTCTCCTCTAATGTATCTAAATAACATGTCCTAAGAAAGACTAAAATACATAATTGTTTTAAGAAGTTCTTTTTGGAATTAAACTATTGCACTACAAAAGAAGGTTCAAACTTCAAAAGATGGGCTGCAGGCTCACTTTCTGTCTGGATTTTATGGACTAACAGTCGGTGATCCTTAAATGTCTTCTCCGGTCTCTATACTTGGATTTCTCTAAGCAGTGAAAAAGTTCGTTACATACAATGAAGATTTTACAAAATGACGTTTTAAAAACAAAGGATAGGAGACAGACCCTATTAACACATCTGGTATTTTTCTGCTTGGATATTATCAACATGAAAGAAAAATATGCAGTAAGTCCCTATGTATAGCTAATGCCTTCAAAAGGCATCTCAGTTTTCATTTGATTTCTGCTGTGCTCAAAGTCCCAAAACATTGGTTGCACCACCTATCCTGGAAATTTGGAAATATTCAAAGTCAGATTTGCTAGGGCTCTGAGCAACCTGATCTAGTTGAAGATACCCCTGCTCACTAGGAGTTGGACTCGGTGATCTTTAAAAGTCCCTTGCAACTCAAACTGTTTTATGA
Organism: Dasyornis broadbenti; assembly: GCA_013397935.1. NCBI lineage: Eukaryota > Metazoa > Chordata > Aves > Passeriformes > Dasyornithidae > Dasyornis > Dasyornis broadbenti. The sequence continues at coordinate 151,454 of VZRN01006112.1, forward strand.
CTCTATTATTGAGTGCTAGACATACCAGAATAATTTCGCTGTATTGTTATAGCCAAATATAGCACTGTGCAGCGTTCAAATCATCACAGAATCCTACAACAACAGAACCAGCAAGGCAGGGACATCTTTCCTGTTGCTTAAGGGTTACCCCCGAAAGTTGACCTTCAACAGTTATAGTGATGAGACACTTAACTCTCTGAACAACCTGTTCCAGTGTCTTACAGCCCCCACCATAAAAGAATTCTTTCCTCTATTCAATCTAAATCTACCCTCTTTCTGTTCAAAACCACTGTCCCTTATTTTGTCACTCCAGGCTGGGTAAAAAGTCTCCACCTTTCTTATATACAGAAAGGCTGTAATAGGATCTCTCTAGAGCCCTTCAGGGCTCAACAACCCCAGTACTCTCAGTAATCTATGAGGCTTTTCAGTGCTCAGGGCCTCTTCAGCCCTTATACACATCATATATATCTCTCTTTGGGCTTTTTGGATACTACTGGAGAGAGGAATATCAAAACCCATGCTTCAGCTTCTCTTTATGCCTTACTCTCCTCAGTGATTAATACCAGTGAATAGCTGTGGGTTTTTAAGATGTATTATTGCCTATAGGTTGTTTGATTTTGTAATTAACATTGCTCACCTTTGACTGATAAGAGGAAATGAGAAATCATACATAAACCTGAAAGAAGTTCAACATTTTTGTGTACTCCTTTCACACGGACAGATCACGCATCTGTTATTAATTCTTAATTCTTTCATGGGACTTAATTCTTTCATGGAGTCTCTTGGGAGTGACACAACCAGAGCAACTTTCCACAATCCTATCCATTTGACATTTTATCCAGAAAATAATTTCTCCATTACATTCTCTCTCCCATTCACCTCCTTTCACTTGTCCCCATCCTATTTACCTTTCCCTTCTGCCGATACAAAAGCATTCGGCTGTAAAGGGGCCTCCTAAAATTGTAACATGCATTTCTGCATTAAAGCCATACCCTGTCTCCATAAAAATAACAATAAAAAAAAAACCACGAGGGGGGAATTAATCTGCAACAGAATGTCAGATGATTGAATCAGTGGCGCAAGGATAATCAGGAAAAATGGGAGAATTTGACAAGGCAGAAATTACTATTATCCCTTTGGACATGGGTTCACATAAGGGAATAGACTGATGAGCCCAGAGCAGCTCATCAGCTTCTTGTGTTAGTATCACAGTGAAAAATCCATTGCTCCTCTTTGGCTACAGCCTGTTTTCTTTGCATGCCCTCCTCTAGTTGGCTAGTCAAAGACACATCCTAATACTTTTCCAGACTCCTTTTAGAGTGAACTTCATCCCGTAGTTATACTCTGTACATCTCTGAGGGAAACTCCAGGTAGAAGTAACAGCAGAAACACCAGATGAATGTAAAATAACTTCAGTTGCTCCTTTAACTTGCAGCAGATTTAGCTGGCAACTCATGAACTTTGTGTAGTTTCACAGTGCTGTTTGCGAGAGATTCTTTCACATTGGGAGCGTAAAAGAGGTAACCAAGTATACCAATATATCTCCACTAATCTTTGTCCTACAGCAAATGCCCAAGTTAATTTTCATTTCTTTCAAAATACAGGTGACTCCTAGGAAGTTTAGTTTGTAAGTGACTACCACTCACAATGCACAGAGTGAGCACAGGTGGTTACAAGCGGGAGGACTTTTCTATACTGTCACACTGCACATCATTGTGGGAGAATACTTAGGGCCAAAGAGTTAGGAAGAGTGGTGTTTGCAGATCAACAGGACGCAGTATAACCTCACACTCCTAGTTGAAAAGGCGTGTGCTGCATGTGCAGGGAACAGCGTTACACACACAAGCTGCCTAAGCAAAGCACTCATTTACAGGAGAGGCTACTACGAGGTTGAGAACCCAGCTGTTGATCACTTCAGTGCAAATAAACAATTTCAGTGGAGATAAATGCAAACAGCTTGTCTGAAGGAGTAAGCTAAAATAAATTGAGAATGTATATCACATGCCATTCTGCAGATACAAGAACAGAGGCAGTACTGCTCAAGAAGATAAAAAATTTTAAGGTTTTTTTATTCTTCATTGAATTAAGGGGTTTTTGTAATAAGAGTTTGTGAGGAATATTCTTTTGTTCAAAAATGTTGGTTTGTGAAAACAAAACCATTTTAAATTAATGTAGATTATCTTACTTCACTTGAACTTTGAGCAGAAATGTCACACAAGAACTTACTGTTGAAAAGGACCATTAACATCTTCCAAACTAAACAATCTGGATTTCTGCAGTAAAAATTAAAATATATATTAAATTAAAAACCGCAATACATTCAAATACGAATTGAAGTTTTTAACTGACCAAGACTGAAGTACTTCTGTAAGTGTAAGATTTTCAAGGAAGGTTAAGATCTTGGTCCCTATGTATTTCACATGGATGTTCAGATCACAAACCTTTCTGTCTATCAGGGATGTTTGACTTCCTGCACAAGACTCCTCTTCAGGATTTTTCCTTCAAAATCCAAGACAACTAAACAGAAAAGTAAAGGTGTGTTTAACAGAACTATACATTTCTATTATGAACTCAGGAAATGGAAAGAAAGAGCATTTCTTTTCTATATAATTTAACTCCTTTAAACCAATCTCAGAGATCTTTTTGGAAGCAGTAAAATGTTAAGGACTCTAAGGACAAATAATCTGCTTGGAATCACTTAAGTATTCCCTGCCTATTAAAAAACTATGTAGATGCAAGAGTTACACACATCCATACATATTACAGCAGTGAGTGAAAATTAGTATTTTTCCGGACAACTCTGACTAAGTTTGACCTTGGTATTGTTAATAAGAGGAAGAAACCTAATGAAGACCTTAGAAGTTGCAAAGCTAAACCAGATGTGTTGCATTATTTGTCAACACAGAATGAATATTTTATTTATCTTTATGCAAAAAAGATGGCAAATCTAAAGATGATATTCTTACTCCTATGCTTCTTAAAACACAAATTCAAGTAAGTTTTTAGGCTTGTGGGGAAACACACGTGGTTTGATCATTTTTATATTTATTACTAAGTTAGCACTTGCTATTCATCCATGCTTATACTGACTACAAATACTGTATTTGGCAATGGATACAATTGAGGCAATGAACAAGTAGTTAACTGCTAGTGGATTTTCAGGCATGCTACAGTTGGCATAAGCTATATCTTATTAACTCACTGCTTGAATTTCATCATTGCTTCTTAATTTTAGACACAAAAGAGGAGGGAGAGAAGACAAAATTTTCTCTGACAGTCTCTTTTACTGAATGCTTAAACTATAGAATATTGTAAGATAAAGTTATCCTTGTTTTCACTCCTGTCTTTCACATGGTCTTTACAGCTTCCACAGAAACAGTTTTCTCAGGTTGTCTTTATGACAAGGGCAGAAAAGTTAAATATAAGTGTAGTTAAACTTAACAATACACACTAAAGTTTGCAGGGACTCCCAGTGCGCAGCCTCATGCCAGTGGGATGACAGCCTCTTGGAGCTGCTGTGAGTTTGGAAGTTCTAAATTCATTAGCTCTGTTCACACTCCAGGATTCACCAACAGATATGAGCTACTGGCCAAACATAAATCCCTACTTCACCATCCCTGTAAACCTATCATTAACTGGACTTTGTAGGAGTGAATTTGAATTACTTAAACTTTTCTTGAATTAGTGGTATGAAAGCAAGGCCTGAAATTTCGTGACCGTCTACAAATAGCAGCTCATATCCATCACATTATCAGGTAGGGACTATCTGGTTTTCCTAGTATGTATTTATGTATTTGGTGTGTATGTATATATACAAATATATATATAATATTTGTATTTGTAATTTATTTTTAATGTTTTACTTCTTTAAGTGTTTTGAATAAAATACTGTCTCTCACTTGCTTATTGGATCTGAATTTTGTTGTGTTTTGGAAACAGATGGCTTTCAAGCACAGGATCATAAATTCAGTTTCAGTGGAGCTGCTTAACACCACTTTCATCAAAATTACTTCTAAAAGCTCTATAAACGTGTATTATCTCTAACTATGTCATAAACTATGTGATGTCTTTCTCTGCCCAAAAAACCCCAAATTTTTTTATTTACCTGAATGATGCAATTCAGAGGGTGAAATAAAATCCCAGCTGCGAAGAGACCATGCAATATTTAGATATCCAGTCAAAGAAAGAAACAACACCTCTCTTTTTCTAAATTACGTCAGAAAGAACTAACATGTATATAAATTTCTACATTAAAACTATGCTTAAAAGCCTTTCAGCACACAGAAGAGGTTTCCTGTTGTTTAATTTATGTACGAATTGGACTGACTGTAAAATTCTATTCTTCTGCAGTGGTAATTTCCTCTATGGCTAGTCACCAACTGCAGTTAAGTCTAGACTAACACATTTTTTTCAAATCCAGAGAAGTTCATTGGATGGAAGCCCAGAACCTTGAATAAGGTTGGCAGAACTCCTGAGATGTTGTGTTAAACCTTCTTTACAGGGACTAGTCAGTGCCACTGCCTCTGAACTGACAAAGATATTGTTCAAAAATTAGAGTTCCAATTCCTTTCTAAATAATTGTCTGCAAAATTATGTTGCCCTCTCTCAGGATCAGGAACAGGATATGGTCATAACTTCATCATTTGTAAGATTCCACTTTGGCAGCTTTTGTGCAGGGGCATATTTTTTTACAAGAGTAAACACTTTGCACTTTGACAAAATTCAGTAAAATTAATTATTCAATTAAATACTATTTATTTACTCAATAAATAGTTCAGATGTAAGTTCAGAATAAGTGTGTTTGTTTTTATCGGTAAAGTGTGTACTTTTGCCACAATCTCCAAGACATCACTTTTTTAAGGAAGTAAGCACTACATTTGGAAAAAGAGAGTAAAAATCTCTATTTTCAGAATTTCAACTGCAGCATATTACTTGTTTCTTCATAATTTAAAGAATCCACTGGGGCAAAAGGGAAAGAAAAATATTGCTCCCCATTGTCATCTTCCAAACTGGAGGAAATCTGTAATAAGAAACTAAGAGAGCATTGCTTGCAAGTTTAAGCAGAAAAATATAAACATCTTAAGTAATTCACTCTGTGTATTCACACTAGCTGTGAATTTAAAAGAAAAAGGGCATTAACACATTAGAAGGAATTTTGACAGAGCTTACAGAATTCATGCTCAGGTGCAAAGATAAGTGATTATGATTATGGAAAATCTGAGGCACAGCAGAAGAGCTCCATCAACGATATAAAAGGAGAAATAAAATGCAGCCTTCAGCTGTACAAGATTTGCTGGAGATGTCTTAAAGAGGATGATGAAGTTAGAAATATTCTTTCCGGTTTCCCTTAGAAACTAGAAACAGCGTGAAAAATCAACTTATTATGAAATAGCTGAAATTTATACTCTTTATATCAGCTCCAAGGCTATTTAATGCATTAATATGTAGTATTTGGTTGCTGTTTGAATCTTAAAATAATTACTGGTTTTATTTTTTAATCTAGAGAATGGGGCCTGCATAGAGCAAGGAGAAATTTCAGAAGTTTGTCCTATTTCCTACATAACAATGCGTTCAAGAGGACACAAGTTTTCCATGTGATTGTTGCAAATTTAATGCTAACAAGAATGATTTCTGATGTGGTAATAATTTTAACACTTCTATAAAAGAAAAAATACAGGCAAATAAGTACCAAAATCAGTCACCTTTGTCTCACAGTGAACATGTAAATACCACCTGCTACACAAAGCACAGGTACTTCCCTTGAAAGGTTTCTTTTGTGTATAATTCACATAACTCTTACAGCTGATTCAAATTATTTCAAACCAGTTGTGACTTTGTAAAATAGACTATATCTGCTTAGGGAGGGCACATTTCAGACCCCAGTATGTATTTAGAACGATTCACAGAGATTAGGGATGGCAATTACAACGGGCATGGTTTTGATGGAAATATTAATTTATGAAACACATATGTCAAATACATAAATATTTCTTTCATTTGGCTGAACACATGAACAAAAACCCACCAAGATCATTACAACCTTTGGGGAAAAAACCATTGTTATTTGCAAGAACACATCTATGGTGGAACATACAGTTCTCGTGTGCCTCTTTCCCATGAAAAGTTACACCAGTTAAAAGTAATAAGTTTCTCAGTTTTCCACATATCACTGTAAAAATTATAAATCTTTCAAATTAAAAGGCCTAAATACATTACTAGCAGTTTTGTGGAATAAACTTTTAACAATTATGCCATAATGCAGATTTCTCTATGAAAGCCTAAGGTAGCCATTTTGGGGCTATAATCACAACCATTGGACTTCATAAAGCACCATCCTTTTTTTGCACACCTTTGATAAAGCCAAAAGTTTAGAATGACAGTAGCAATTTCAATGCAATTTCACAGCACAACCAGAATTATGACTGGGGTTTTTTTCTATAATTACAGTCACTTCTTTTCTTCTTTCGATAAAGTACTTTTATTCTGCTTTGTCTCCTCTGTTTCTTTGATATTGGCTTCAGCCTTTCAACAGAAAAAAGAGGCAATGTAACAATGAGACAAAAGATTCTGTGTTTTGATTGCTTTTTAACACTGGTTCAACAGTGCAACATGCTCACTGTAACATCCACAGAATTTAATATTCTGTCTTTGTCTAAATTGTCTCTTTAATTATCTGGAATTTTGTTGTTCCAATTCCAACCCCTAGTGCCAGTAAAGACAAATCCTGACCAAGCTCTGTGCAGCATTTTTTCCCCACCTCTCACTATACTCTTAATACTCTCAGAATTACTAAAAGGTGCAAGAGACCTTATTTCATGAATTACTTTTTAACAGCTAAGAACAGCTTTTAATTCATTTGATGTTTTGCAATATCAGGTGTTCCACATTCAGAGGGGGATGGGGAGGTGAGACAAGCTTTAAAAAAAAATAAAAAATTCTTACTCCATTGTCCAACGTATCATTATACTGCTCCAACCCATTTACATCATATGCTATGGTATATGGTCTATTAAAAACTTGTTCTTCCCAATTCTCATTCAAATTGAAGCATGCACATGTTTTCTCACATTAGCAAGAGACAGTGTGTTGAGAGACTTTATTTAGTACTTGCCCAGTTTAATCTCTTTAAGTACTCCCCAAGTCTTGCCAAAAGTAACCAACACAGATTTGAAAGGCAACAATTTTGGTAATTTAATACCACAGTAAAACTGTGTAGAAAATACAAGACATAGAAAATGAAGAGGGAAAGATACTTGGTAAAACACCAATTTTGACATCATCTTAATTTTGCCCTTCTAAGAAGTTATTTTCTAAGAATTAGTTGTATCTGTGACTAAAAAATGTAGAAAGCAATTCCCTTGAATATGCAGTGGGAGAACTAATAAGCTGTGTCCCACTACTGTGCACTATGCTGACACCATGGATCACATAAAGAATTGCAGTATTTTACAGTCTTTATGTCAATACAATACTCTAAAAGAAACAGAGGAGCCTAAACCATGCTGTGAAATAAATTGAATACTCAATAACATAAACGGCACTTGGAGGGTTTGAGAGCTCAACAGGATGAGGAAATGCCTTACAGCCATCTTGTTTTATTTGTCTGCCTTGAAAGCCTGTAATGAAAAATTACCCACCCATTAGAATGAACTTGCTGGTTGCCATGCCCATTAGTACTTTCACCCTCAGCTTGTGGCTGTGCTGGTTTCTTCCCTTACTCCTTGACTTAATTTTAAATGATGAGCCGACAAACCATATGAATTGGAGGGTCAGTCAGTTTGAAGGGAGAGAAGACATTCACCACTGTGAGGAGATCTGTGGCAGGACACTGTTCATCTCGCTGGCTCTAAGTGTACTGTAACAAAAACATTATCTGCCTCAAAGCTGTTCCCTCCCCCTGTTGCTCATACAACTAGGATTCAAGAATGGATAAAGGGCTGCTCCACATCAAGGAATGTGTCTGTTCTGAGCTTCACCAAGCCAGACACTGGATTTCCAAACCACGGTGGAGGTCGTGCCTCCTACCCCCAGTGCAACGCTCTCGCTTGCGCTCACTGCTGCAATTTGGTGTCCTGATGCAGGCACTAGAATAATGCCTCCTCCAAAGGACAATGCCATCAAGGGCAGCAGCTCACAGTTCAGTTCCTTTGCCTGGAATCACAGTGCATGAACTCTCTACCAGCTGGGATTGTTGCAGCTTGCATACGGTGAGCAAGCTCAAATCTGCTCTCAGAATGTCTCAGAGCTCCTGAAGCCTTAATTCCTTTTCCTTTACCTTCACACAGAAGAATATATTATGATGAAAACCCATGATTTTAAAGTATGTTCATTAGGAAAATTTTAAAATATTTAAAAATTTTCATGCTTTCACCATGAAAAGTGTATTAAGAGTCTTACTTTCCCAATTAATTTTTGAATTTTAAAATATAACTTAAGTGCTATAAAGCTGTTACTGGTTTTCCTTCCACTTTAATTTATGTAAATTCTTCCTCATTTTCTCATTTCAGAAAACAACATAACTATTCCCCTGTTCTTTATCTGGATTAACAGGACAACTAAGACAACGATGAAAAGAAAGAATGATCCTTTAAATGCAACAGTTACTTCAGATCTCATGTCTCTGATACAGTGCAAAATATTCCAGCCTAGACCTCAGACATTGAAAAACCACAGGAAGCCTTATGCAAATATCTGGGGATGGACTTCCTTATACCTCTTCTAAACTAACTAAAATATTTTTTTACTGGAAAACACCAGTGTGCACCAACTGCAGTTCTGCTTCTCAAATGTGTGTACAGTGCTGGTGTCATCCTTCTAACAGAGCAGAATAAAAAATGCAGTGTAGCAGGAGTTACTACTAGTAAAAAAGATAGTTGCCCTTCAGTGTAAATAAAGGTTTATGTACTCTGTACAGGTCGAGATTCCACAGACATTCAGATACAACATGCATTCAAAGCATTGTACATGGTTCATCTACTGGAATTCCTGAAAAGAGCTGCTACAGAGAGCAATGTACTACTTAGAGCAGGCTGTAAAACTTCTGATTAAACCAAATTGCTCCTAATTAAGGTTAATTAGCAGCCTAGGCCTCATCTTGTGCTTTCTATCCTGCTAAAACAATCCTCACTTGCCCTACACTAAAATAGCTTTCTCTCACACTGGTGTGAAGGGAGTTCCAGGTGTACTTGTCCAGAGTAATAGGCACCAATCAGAGAGGACAAGCCGTCCATTTGGTTTAATTAAGAGCATGTGAGAAGCTTTAAAATGAACTACGCTAAAACACCAACTATAGTTAGCTCCCTGATTTGATATCTTAACTCCAGAAGCATTAATTAGCATTATCACACATTTGCATTCTAATGAGGTATGGTGAGTATATGTTTTTTCAAAATGGCAATGTAACAAAATTTAAGTGAGAATCACAGATAACATTTTTTTTCTTGTAAATATGCTCATTAAATAGAGGACAGAAATAGTAATTCTTAAAAAAACCCTTCCTGTCTATTTCTAATCAGCATTAGACCCAAATAAATGTAGGCACTTGATGAAAATGGTCTTACATTCGATTTTTATGTTATTAGTATGAATTCTGGTTTTTTGCAGTTTAGACATTTGCACATGCATTTTAATATTAAACATGCATATTGGGACAACTACTGTCTTATTACAATGTTCATACTTGAAAACTGATCTCTAAAAATTACAAGGTAAGATTTCCTATACCACAGGGAGGGATAACTGAGAAGTAGAGATACTAAAAATTTTAGCAGGGGAAAAAGGAAGAAAAAGTTCTCTAAGCACAAGGCAAAAAAAAAAAAAAAAAGGCTTGTCTGCATAGCAAAGCTTCCAAAGCTATTTTAATATTTTTACACCAGACAAACAAGGAATGTTGCTAAAACAAAACACAAGGGAAGGCCATTTGTAATACTGATTTGATATGACACATATATATACACAGGAAATCACAAAAGAAACTACAGAAGAAAACCCTGGTTCATAACTAATTTAATACTCCTTGAAGCTCAGCCATTATAGTACCATGTTATAGCACCTCCTTCAAAGGACAAAAGAAACATGGCTACAGACACAGCTCATGTAAATATGTATGATTTAGAAAGGTCCTTAATTTTAATGAGAAAATAAATAAATGAAGTGGTCTGTGCATACTGAGGTTTTCTACCATCATCAAAAAACCCCAAACAACAAAAAGACACCATTTTACCTTTATACTGTACATACTTATCATTCCACAATTATTTAAAAATATATTTCCATACATAATCAGAGCATACGTATTTTTATGTTTTAAATACAAGTATGACACACAGATTGCTACACTCAAAAGCTACTGAAATTTTACAGTAATTATGTATGAGTATCTACTCCCTTTTTTATTTGCCTAAACATTAAGTAAGTTTCTTTTACAACATTTTCAGTAAATTTTGTAAAGAGCAAAAAAATTTCTCGAAAAGAATTGATCTTTCTCTGTAATACTGCAATGGACAACTATTCATTTCCTATTGTAACATTCATAACTATTCATTACATAAAAAGCATTTAAAAAATTCTTCTCTTACTCATCCAACTTCTTCTCCCAGGATATTATGATATGCAATATTGGTAGGACGAATGTTTCACATCCCCCCCAGATGAAGATATGCAATAGCAACCACTTTCTGTTACGAGACAGATATATCAGGTACATCACATGCATGAGGCTTCTCTGAGGCCCTCCATGTAGGTCTTGAGATAAATACTACACTAATTTAGCCATGTGGACTTCAGAGGTAGCTTGTGTATATAAACCAAGATTCTGTGGCAGCTATGAAAGGTAGTACGCTTACATGCTTCCTTCTGATCTCTATGGAGCAAGTAGGTGGAAAATGGATAAAAAACCTCATATAATACTGAAAAGAAGGAAACAAGGAAAGACAGAGAAAAGCAAAAAGTAGAATTTTAAAATAATACCACGGTCTGAAAATAAGCACTCGTGTATATTAAAAATAAAGTAGATTATGACTGACATTGTGGTAATGTGTTGATTGTTGCAACAATACTGTTAAAAATGCTGTTACAGACACATGCAAACCAATAGTTAATTTTCTAATAGTGAAAGCAAAGGCAATGTAGGCAGGCTACCAAAACAAACTCATGTTTCTTTTCATTAAAATATAACATGGTAGATAACTGCATGTAGTACAATCTAGTAAAGCAGCAAATAAAATTACAATTTATTTAGAAGCGTGTTTTTTCATTTGCATTTCAAGAAATACAAGCTATGAATATCTTATGCTGAAACTGAACTCAGGACATACCAAAGTGATACAAACACAGTGAGAGCATTACAGTGTCCTAGGAGTAATAGTATGCCTAAATCACTTGCAATGACACAACTGCAGGTATATTTTCCTGAACTCAGGTAGTACAAAGAGATAGAGCGATCCCATCCTGAAATAATGTGTTTAATGAAGCACTAATTTCCAAGAATACAGCACTATAAAATCCCTAATCATGCGCAATTCTTAGTAATGTCTCCCAATAATGTAGCTATGCATTCATTAGTTACAATCAACTATCACATGATGTTTATTTGGAAGAGAAAAAAGCCCATAGTTTTTGTGGTAGCCTGAATATTACACGTTTATAAATACCACTGGAAGCAGAACTTTAAACAGAAATTCATCTCAGTCTGGAAACAAAACCAAAACATTACCTGCAATGAAATCCTACCCTTGAGCATACTGTCTTGGCAAGCCCTTGATTAAGAGAAAACAAGACTGTTTTGGCACAGCCACAAATTTCACCCAGCCTATTAGGAAGAAAAATTGGTCTTTAGAAGGAACCTCTCCACCTACACTACAAGAATTGTGCCCTTCCACTCCAGGTAGTAGATCTGAAGGAAAGCTGCAGTTCACTGCCAGCAGTTCCTGCCTAATCATTTGTGATGGAAACGCAGCAATCCTACTCTGGATATCCCTAGGCAGTGACTCACAGCATCACAGGAATAGCTGCTGACAACAAAACGCTGAAAAGAGATGTATCTAAATCCCAGTACATTGGTACCCTACAGCTGAATTGTGCCATAATGGTACAGTCACCCATTCCAGGTGTTTCACACAATCCACAGAAGTGTCTGACTAATACATTGGCTGGGCTTAACATACACATGGCAAGCTCTAAAACCCTGGCTTCAGGAGCTATCAATAGCTCCAACAGATCTGAACTGCTGAAGAAGAACATGTTCTTCTTTCAGTGAAGGAACTTCTAAGCTATGACCAGGATAGGCTGGAGAATTAAAAAAAAACTAGTTCTAGGTAACTGCCACAGAAGGACCCAGCATCTTTCTGAAAGGATCAACCTGAGCACTTATGCAGCAGGGAAACAAGACAGGTTCTCCTGCCTGCAGCTCCTGGCACGGATGAACTACACATGACCAAGAGCTCAGTTTGATGGAAATCTGCCTGGGAAATGATGAAACCAGGTTTTTCCAGTAAAGGACTGTCCCTTCAACCAGGAGGAATTTCCATCAAGTGCTGAAAGTTACTTTCCTCAAAAGAAATAATAAATAAATCACCCAACACAGGACAAACCCTGCACAGAAGCAGACTGGTGAGGTCAGTCACAAGGCAACTTGAAAAGAGAGATGAAAAATGGATTAGCACAGAAGTCTTCACCTACAGGAACAATCATTTTAAGTGACTCGGTGTTTCATATGCATCCATCCCATTCTAGCCTATTTACTTTTCATTCATATTATATGAAAGTAGTTGTGAATAATCTAATATTTGTTTACATTATACATTTGAAATCAGCAGCATTAACACAGTGCTTACCTTAGGAAGAAATTTCAAAGTAAAGGTTACATTTGAAAAAACTGCCTTTCATTAACAAAATCTCTTTTCAACGCAACAATTAGTGTATGGACGTAGGTTTTCAGTTATCCTATGTGTCTTTGGAAAAGTTAACCTCTCCATTTCTTCTGCTTTAACAATCAGGATAACTAAATGATTGCCACTGCAAAAATCAGTCTTTACTAGTCTTCACTCACATCTATGAGTTGTAGATATAAAGCATTTTTAGTTTTATATATTTCAAATGAGCCCTGGCAGCACCTGATATACAGGGATGTAAAGCTTTTTCTTTTTTTCCTTTTTTTTTTTAATTATTCAATACCAAAGAGTTTGTCGAATTGTGTATTTGAAAAGCAATATTCAAACATCTCTAAGTATTAATAATATGTATTTTCTTCTAGTTATGAACACATTTGATATTGAGGAGACATCATGAATTAAAAATAGGCATTTCAAAGTTGTATTTTTCTAAAAAAAAATAGAAAAAAAGCTAGGTTTTGCCCAGGCACACACCAGTATTTCAGTCATGCAATTTTAAATACTGAAGGAAAGTATGCACAACACAACAGTTTACAGCAACAGTCTGCATTCTCTTCAGCTAAGCAGGACTCCTGGGAAATTGTTATGTCAAACTAACCCCTGCTGAACACCAGTCCAGTAAGTTATACCCTCCAGATCATAAATTCTTGATAAATACTTTATCCATACAAGCATGCTTTTCAGTTTTGGCAGAACACGACTTAAGTTACATTGACTAAGCCTCTCATATTAATAGCATCATTAATGCTATTTTATGTATCTACTAAAAGACAATGAGGGATAGAAAGAGAGAGGATCTGTCCTCTTAATTGTTTAATGGTAAATATTACAGTTTTCAGACACTGCACAGAATATTTGCTACTAATGATCCTTCAGTTCAATGATCAATTAATTCTCTATTTAAGACCATCTACAGAAATAATTTCACAGATCTTTAGAAATAAAACAAAATTACAGTCAGTATATTTTTATGTTTTTCTTCAAGCAAGGACTATAACTAAAGTAAGGAAACTATGACTAGGGTTATATCACTAAGCTGTTAAAAAAATTATTTCAACCCTACACCATCTTGCTTCAGATGGGTACAGAATTATGTTTATTCTGGATTTTCCTTTAAAACAAAATATCTACAAGATTTGGTATGCAATTGTCACTATATGGCTTTTACTAAGTGTTCATTGTTATTAACAGATATTACTGTACTGAAGAACTGTAAAGAATTTACTATCTTGCTATATTAACTGGTTTTATTACAAAGGACAATATCAATTTAAATTTTCCAAAAAGAGAAGAAAGCTGTATATCTCATGAGACATATAAAGAATAAACATGTGTTTCTGCCAGCTGTTCTTTTGTTAATGATTCTCTTTTTCTTCCTTCTACTATGCTTATGTCCCAATATACATGGGCAGTTTTGTTTGATTATTCATGGTTGTTTGCCTTTCTAATATAAAGTCCTTTCTTTTTCAGTGGGTATCTATGCTGAGATATTTGAGCACACTATGCCTATCCAATTTTTATTACTCACATGTTCGGACAAGTAAAACTGGAGGCAATCTATTCTGTTTTGATGTAAAAAACCCAAAGAAATCTGAAAAAAATTACAAAATGCAGATGAGTGATAATTCACATACTCTAATTATTTACACTCTAATTAAACTTGAAGTTAGAGATTTTTTTTCCTTGTTCTTATTTTTTTATTTGTTTGCAAGCAAAACACACAGATTCGATCACTGCCTGTTTTAAGACACCATTGCATGACAGCTCCATAGAACATATCTGAATTTTCTTTCCTCTGGACAATGGAACACTGATGAGGAAGTTCCCAGAATACTCACACAATCCCAGAATAAGCTGAGCTGGAAGGACCCACAAGGATCATCGAGTCCAACTCCTGGCCCTGCACAGCACCATTCCCAAGAGTCACACCACGTGCCCGAGAGCATTGTCCAAATGCTCCTTGAACTCTGTCAGCCTTGGTGCTGTGACCTCTTCCCTGGGGAGCCTGTGCCAGTGCCCAAACACCCTATGGGTAAAGAACCTTTTCCTGAGATCCAACCTAAACCTCCCCTGACACAACTTCCAGCCATTCACTTGGGTCTTGTCACTGTCACCACAGAGAAGACATCAGTGCCTGTCCCGCCTCTTCCGCTCACAAGGAAGCTGTAACTGCAATGAGGCCTGTCCTCAGTCTCCTCTTCTCCAGGCTGAACAGACCAAGTGATCTCTGCCACTTCTCATAAGGCTTGCCCTCTTTGAGGGTCCTTGGATGAATCCCATCAGATCCCACACATTTGTGGAGATCCATCTTAAGCAGCAGATCCCACACAGTTTCAGGATCAACTCAGAGTTTATCCCAGTCATGGTCCTCCTGATCAGGGCACCAGAGACCACCTTGGCCCATTGTCCGTCTTGAAGACGGAGACAAAGAATGCATTAGACACCTCTGCCTTGTCCATGTCCCTGTTTTTGAGGTAACATCCTCGTCCTGTAACAGGACAGTGTTATTTTCACACTGTCTATTGCCATTAATATATTTGAATAAAACTCTTTTTATTGTCCCCCACAGTTCTGGCCAGTTTCAACTCCAATTGAGCTATTGAGCTTGGACCACAAAAGTTTTCTCCCTACAGATACAAGCAGTATCTCTGTATTCTTACCATATCACTCAATTTTTTTTTTTTTTTTTTTTTTTTTTTTTTTTGACATTTTCTTTTNNGCCCATTTTCCTTTATTCAAATGAAAAGCAGCAAATCTAAGAAGTTTGGTGAATATATCAATTTTTATATTTGACAGCATTTGAATAGATTAAGGTATTACACAATGAGGATGGAAAGAAAACAAGTCTAGAGCATTTACTTCGCATCCTCAGGTCTGCACTGCGAGCAACACTAGCTCTCACTGGGGTCAGCTGCTACCTGTGTTGGCTCCAGAAATACGAGGCAATCTCACTGTACAGTACTATTACTGTTTCTGTGAGGCCTGAGGGAGGTGAGAGCCAAGGTCATTACATGTTCCTAAGTTTGTGCTGCTCCAGTGCTCAAAATGGCTTTTGGCACATCTGAGGTACAGCAGGAAATACCGGACTCCCCTAGGTAGCAGGGCTGTCCAGAGCTGAAGTACAAGAGTTTGCAACTCCATTTTTCCTGCTCCTGATGCACTTCCCAATATTAGTACCGAAGTTGCTAAGGCAAAAGAATATTCCACTAAGCCCTCTCTGTGGTTAAAAGCTTTTTACAAGTCTAAAGGGCAGAGTAAAGATAAGTGTGGCACTAAAAATAACAGAAAGATAATGAGGCCTTAATTCAAATCTTTGGCCAAATGGTAGAAATGCTAATTACAATGTTCTCCAATAGAATGTAATCTGTGTTCATTCAATCTGGCTGTTCTTGCCAGGACATCTCAGAAATGTGACAGGTTGCTCAAAAGGGATCTTGGATCAGACCCTAAAGCAGATCATTCAACACGCAATACAACTGAACTTTGTATCAAATACGACATCTAAATCTCAGTAAATTTCATCACTACCTGGACCAGAAGTTGGAACAGTTTGGCTTTGAAAAGCTGCCTGCTATTTAACTCAGAATACAGAAGTGTTTACAGAAACAGAACACCCAGCAGCCTTTAATGTTTATTTCTCTTTCTTGCTCTGCTTAATAATTTATTTCTCAGAACCATACAATAGCACTATAAACTGGTTTATGAATAGAAATTGTCCTTCCTTCTGTAGAAATAACATTGATGTCTGTAACTAGAAAAAAAACACCCCAACTTATGGATTGTACTCACACTGTATTTTTCCTTCACTTTAAACTCTAATTTAAGGATATATCAGATACAACCATACATTTCCATCAGGGTGGAGAACTAGGAACTGACTTCTAGGTTTGCTTTGAGCTCTTCGTCAAGAAAGAAACTATTATGTTCAAATTTCCCTCCCTGTTCTGAGTGTCCACAAGAAGGCATCACAAAACAAAGACTGGAAGGGAGCCTTCACCATTGGGTTGAAAATGATTCTGCTATCAAAGCAGAAAAAAAAAGTTGTGTCACAGAATCAGAAAAAACACTTCCTCCTGAAACGCTCTAAGCATTTCTTGTACACACACCAACAGTTTTTAGTTAAACTTTCCCACCCACACTCATTCTTGCCATTATTGGTGAGAAGTGTCTTAAACACATAGTGAAATTACCCACCAGTAAATCAAGTCACAGCCTGATAATACCAGATACTGAGATGCAGATTGAATGCAACAGAAAACAAATCCTTAAACTGCGATACAGCAACATAACAGAGACTGCTTAACAAGGAGGAAAAAAAAAAACAAAACAACCAAACCCTCCCCATCATTTCTCTTGTGTATCTAACTATGAAAGGAGTTGCTTGATTCGTAATGGATTTTTCTTCCATAAGGAATGATGTTTCTTGACTTCCTTCTCTCTCAAAAAGTATTAGAAAAATAGCTATCTGAATTACTAAATAAAATTCTATGGGGGAGTCAGTGGGAGCTGATCTTTAAGCATACCATGATACAAAACTGTATTTACTTGTGACATTGTACATCTTTGAGTCTCATCTGAAATTATTTCTCAATTTTGAAAGTAATTATCTGCAAATTTCTGTGATTTTACTACTTTCCTTCAAATCTACTAATTAAATTATGTTTTGTTGCTGTAAGAATAAAAACTCATGCAAGGGTTGAAACAGGAACATGTGGACTACTGTTGTCTTCTGCCAGTCAACACTGGCAAGTTAAATAAATTCCTCTTGCTATCTCAACCCACCATCCCACCTTCATAGCACATCTTTGTTGTAGAAATCATCTCCATGTCCACTGCAAAGCATTGGTAGATGTCAGTAGTATCCCTAATTTGACTGCAAACACGAATGTATTTTTTAAAATCTTCACAGGGCACAATGAACTAACATTACTAAGGATGAGGTTTTTAAATACTTTAAAAAGATTTTGTTTTTATATTTTTGATTAAAAATTTGTAATTTTGCTGTATGTCATATTATGAGCTGGATTCCCTACTGCAAGTCCCTTTGTGAGCAAACCCCAAGAGCTGTGCAAACATCCACCACAAGGTACAGGCACAATGCCAAAAAGAAAGCTACCAAACAGGTGAAAACATCATGTTATCACTGAAACCGTTACTTCCCAGCAAATTCTAAGGTACACACATGAGCAGTACCATCTCAGTTATTTAGAGTTCAAAGTGATTGTTTAGACTTGAGAAGAGAAGGCTCTGGGGGGCTCTTACTGAAGGAGAATGTGAAAAGGAGATGGAACCAGACTGCTCTCAGCGATGCGGTCAATGGACTAGGGGCACAAGGTGGAATACAAAAAATTCTGATTAAAAAAACAGGGGGAAAAAAAGCTTTTTTATTGCAATGGTGATCAAACACTGGAATGATTTGTTGAGTCAAGGAGTTTCTGACCGTGATTATATTCAAAACTCAACCGTACGTGGCCCTGAGTAACCCAGAATGACTGGACTACATTGTCATCAGAGGTCCCTTTATCTTCAACCATTCCATGCTTTTTGGTATCAAGTACAAAGTGAATCTTTTTCACCCTTATCAATCCTTAATTTTACGGGAACAAAAGAATTAATTTCTCGGAATCAAACAGGTAATCATAAGATGTTGAACTGGAGTTCAAAAACCTCACCTTCAAAAATCAGCTACTGAGTTTTAACAGAAAAGCAAAAACGATTGCTTTTCTAGATGCTGTGGTTTTCTATAGGCCTTTTGGTAGTGAAATAGATGCAGGATAAGGAAATAAAGACAGTTTTATACTGAAGTGAATAAAATGTTCAAAAGTTATGATCAACTTTAAGTATGAAAGAATTACTGCACCATACCCATTCCATTTATCAGTGGGAGGAATGCACCAATACACACAAAATACTCAAACCATAGTGGAGCCAACAACTGACAAAATTGCCATTCTATTCTCCCATAAAACGAAACCATTTACAATGCTGAACGGCTCATCACAGGAAAGGATGAATATATAAAAACACTTCTAGGTCTGCTACTGATGAACAAAATCAGCACAGGCTTAGAAAAATTCTACAGTCATGTTTCAGTGTCGCAGCTGTGACTAGGGATCAGACTAACATCAGCAATATCTTAAAAATTAAAATCTTCCTGAAGTCTCTCAGTAACAGGCTGCTTGCTGCCTTTCTTTTTCTCTCTCTTTAAATTAGGTGGGCACATGTAGGGCATCAAAATGGTGCAGCCATTCCAAATGCTTCCCCCCTACAAGCTGCTTACATGAACTGAGATTCACTTCAACAATCCTTTTGTTTTTAAGATGGTCTTAAGAGAAATTCTCAGGATTTTGCCTGCCTAGTCTGTAGTCTATTCCACATTAAAACTTTTACATCTAACACATCAAGAAGAAAAGAATTACATCCGTCTGTTCAAGTCCAAACATATGGTCATGCAAAACTGACAATAACATCAATATGTTCTTAGAATGTGATAAATATGCATTTTACTGACTAAGTATAAGAGGTTGATTTATCTGCAAAACTGATGTACCAGGAAATGTCAGTTAAAACCCAAGAAATAAAACAATCATTCACCTCATTTAGGCATGTTTTGAAAAAATGGAATTATGAAACATTTTCCAAGGAAGAAACTTGGTTAGATTTACACACAATATTAATGAGCAAGGCCAGATACAGTCTCAGCCTCCCTTTTCTTCTTACCCTGCCCAAACTCAAATTTTCTATATTTCAGCATTCATCAGTAATGAACACTGTCACATAAACTCTTCGTATTACAAAAATGAACTGACAGGACAAGCACTATCTACTGATATGCTTCCATTTTGTGTGGCATTTGACATGGCTTCCCTTTGCTTTAGTGCCTTCCTGTTCCTAGAGGGATGAGAGTGCCCTAAGGGATTTTTTTTTTTAAATCACATCATAAATAGAAATGGAGAAGAAAGATTCTGGAGCACTAGAGAGCTACTCAAATTCCATGTCTTAAATGAAGCAGTTCCCAAACTCATGTTTATTTCTTATCATAGAAGAAATATCTAACACAATTATATAGAAATTATTAACTTTATACAACAAGAAATAATGTTTTAATGCTATTTCCAGAAAATTACAACTAAAGAAAAACCATGCAAATTAAGGAAGTTAATTTCAAATAAGGAGTTGAAACCTTCTTAAGCTAATTGCAAATGAAGAGTAGATTCCTAACGAGAATTCTTAAATGGAGCACAGAAGAACTGAAGGACATACACTCTTCCCAATTCCCATCTTTCTCTTAATTCCCAACCAGCATAATTAGGGGCTAAATGTTAGAACAGCTACTGGAAAGAAATCAACTTGGAGAATAAAAAGGAGTTACTCAAAGCTCTTATGTTGTCATTCACCCACTGGCAAAGATGAGAAAGAAGGCTAACAGCTGAGACTCTGAAGCATTTAAAGCTGAGTTAGTTGATCCAGAAAATTTTAATTGACAAGTATGATTTAGAATTATAAAATGAAGGCATAAGGTAAGTTTAATTTCTACGAA
This sequence comes from Dasyornis broadbenti, assembly GCA_013397935.1. Classification (NCBI taxonomy): domain Eukaryota; kingdom Metazoa; phylum Chordata; class Aves; order Passeriformes; family Dasyornithidae; genus Dasyornis; species Dasyornis broadbenti. The sequence continues at coordinate 171,884 of VZRN01006112.1, forward strand.
AAATGCAAATTAAAACAAACCCCAAAACGTCAAACTTTTCATAACTAGGAAAAAGTCTTAAGTGTCTCCCATTGTTTAGTAAACCTCAACTGTAGACACAAAAGTTCAGGCTTATTTATGACTGCTTTAGGAAATACTGTTTTATACTATAAACACTATCTCTTTCTAACATAAGATACAGAACAATTGAAATAGGGAGGAGGGAATAAAAAAAAAAAGCAGAGGAAGTCCCATCTGATAGAACTATGGATCTACTGAGCATTGATAGGACAAAAGGGATCAATGCAGTTTCCATTTCTTAATTAAACATACTCCTTGAAGAATAAGATATAGATCAGGAATTTCTGCACAACTGTAGTTTGTGACTGCAGAGGGGGACAGCTATTTCTTTTAAAATCCACATTGGCACCATCAGAATCAGCAGAAGCCAGTGAAACGGCACATACTGCTCTCGTATGTACATGATCATCCCTCACATCCCATTTAGAAGGCAGAACACTGGATCAAACTGAATTCCTACCTGTGAACCAGGAAGCATGTAGGTGACGTGGATGTCTGCTTCTGCGTTTGTCAGTGCAATTTATAGTCAGGGAGGGGAAAGGGGAGAAGAATGCAAAGCCAGCGTATGACATAGCTGCATTAATTACTTCATCTGCAGTGCAGTTTGCATTGCTTTTATCTTACAGTAGCCTGGAAGCTTCACTGCTCAGTCTGCGCTATCACTGTTAATCTACACTCTCAAGACTGAAAGGATCCACACATCAGTTCAGAGTTAGTGTGACTAGACTGGAATTGACTGGAATGGACTCAGGGGTCAGAGCTTCTCTCAATGGCATTAGAAACACTGACTAAGCTTCTCACAGTCCAAATCTGGTACTAATTCATCAGGAGGGAAGTATAATAATGAAGCATGAGCAAGTTCTTGATTAAATAAAATAAGATCTGAACAGTGAAGAGTGGAAGGCATTGTACTGCCTTTTCTGATCACCACCAGGACCTCCCGCCTCTTTAAGACTGAATTTCTAACGTCAGTCTGGTTCTATTAGCACTGCATTAATACTGTTCCTATGGTTAAAACACACTGCCTTCTTTCAGATCAAAAGATACATTCACAATAATTTATCTTTATTATTTGTTTGGTAGCTCTGATCTAATTAGATCTGCATCACAGTTCCTGGTTGTAGTTCATTTTGTTTTGGCTTCCACATGCATAAGCTTCTCTACTAAGTCACCAAACTGGGCATGGTTGGCATGTAAATACCAGCTGGGGGGGAGGTATGAAATGTATGGAATACATTGGCAGTTACAAGCTGGATCCCTTTCACAGGACTTGGTAAGTAAGATAATACGTATCCTTAGTCTCTGAGGCCTTCATGATCTGCTTTTCTGCATGTCAGTGTACATCACTTTAAAATTTTTACTCAGAAAATCAGATTTCTGGGGTCAGTGCACCTTCAAGATAAAATCTGTTAGTGATGGGAAGAAATGCTAAACAGAGCAACAACATGAATGATAATCTGTGATACAGTTAGAATGCATAGAAGAACCTGGTAGGAAGTGAGAAAACTCATGCACCTGTCAGAAACTGCTCAGCACTGAGTACCATGAACTTGCATACTGAAGAGCATCTCCTGCATGGTAGCTTTTTGCTTCCAGCCAACATAGCATAACTTGAGTATGATTAAATATTTAGTATTTTGTTATACAGGACTTTAGAATCTATGCAAATATTATGTCAAAATGTATTAATTTCAGAAAGTAACAGAAGAACCATGCTGTAATTTGTGTCATTTCAGTGTTGCAAGGAAGCTGGAATTCTGCTCTTGTGTACAAACCCCAGCTGCTTCAGCACACAAAACGCAACTTCTGTATCATCTGTTTAGGCAAGTTCTGGCCATGATAATCTATGTTTCACTGTTAACAGATAGACTTATTGCTTCTAAACTACAGTGAAAACCAAGCTATATTTAAATGTGCAGGAAGAAGGGAAATAGAGCACTCTATATTTCATGCCAAATAGAATGAAAATCAGAACCATTTCAGTGTTAGAGAAATAAAATTAAGCTGCACTTCAGTCCCTAAAAAATTATCAAAACTAGCATGCCTTAGGGAGTCAAAACTATCAGGCAATCTTAACACTGCCACCCACTCCATCTTTAATAAAGTAAACTGGTGGGGCTGTTATCTCGAATCCTGTGTCCAGTTCTGGGCCCCTCACTACAAAAGAGATATTTATGTGCTGGAGTGTATCCAGAGAAGGGCAACAAAGTTGGTGAACAGTCTGGAGCACAAGTCCTGTAAGGAGTGGCTGAGGGAGCTGAGGATGTTTAGCCTGGAGGAAAGGAGGCTCAGGAGAGATCTTATCACTGTCTACAACTGCCTGAAAGGAGTTTGTAGCCAGGTGGGGGTCAGACTCTTCTAAGTAACCATCCATAGAACAAAAGGAAATAGTCTCAAGTGATGCCAGGGGAAGTTTAGGTTGGATATTAATAAAAGCAGTATTTTCACCAGAAGGGTTGTCAAGCACTGGAACAGGCTGCCCAGAGAAGTGGTCAAGTCACCATCCCTGGAGATATTTAAAAGACATGTAGCTGTGGCACTTAGGGACATAGTGGACTTGGCAGTGCTGGGTTAGCAGTTGGACTCAATGACCCAAACAGTCTTTTCCAACCTAAATGATTCTGTAACTTTATGATTCAATATTCTATCTTTATCAATTTAAAACACTTTTAGCTGTTGACAACACATTATCAATTTCTCATAATAAAAATTTTGAGGTCTTTTTAAGTTCCTACCAAAAGTATCAGACTAACAATGCCCAATCTGATTTGCTTCTATTAAACACAGGTTTTGATTTAATGTTGACATACACAGGGCATACACAGCCCAGTCTGCTGACCATTTTTCTTTTGTGCAACCAAAGATTCTCCTATGGAAATAAGTCTGTTGACTAAAATACTACTATATTTGAGGAAGAACACAGTGTACATTTTCTGATCCAAGTGAAAAAGACAGAAAAAAACCAGACTGTAATTAAATATGTTCATAGATAAACAGCTGTGACCACAGTAATTCTGATCAGGGAATTAATTTAAGATACTGCTGTGCATACAGGAAACATATATAAATATAAAAGGTCCTTGAAAAAACCCTCCCATAGTCAAAGAACAAACAACAGAAAACAAGAGGACTCCAGACTAGTAGAGAGCCTTGGGTAAAATGTTACTTGTCTTCATTTAGAACACTATTAAGTGTTCTCAGATCACTGGTCTATAAAAAACTGGCTATGCTAGAAAAGCTGTCTTGCAGGATCTGAGGAACAAATTACCATACCTTTAATTCCAATGGGTTTTTTGTTTGTTATTTCCTATTATCTTGTAAAGTAAGAAAGGCAGACAGTTGGAGACAAAACAGTTCACTTTCTTCCTGTTAGAAATTCTGTGGCTAGTACATCACTAAAACAATAGTTTAGACAAACTAGACATCTCATTGCATTAATATGATACACAATAGGGAAAGAATGAAGGGGTTTGTCACTGAAATAGATGATTTGCATTCCCCTGATCACAGAGATCCAACACTTTCTACAGTTGTGCAAATGCACCTAATCTGTGCATTAAGATAGAGGGGGAAAAATAAAATTCATTTAGCCACCTAAATGAATAATGCTAACCTCCTGGTTTTTTCTCAGCATCCCACACCCCATGGGAGAAACTTCTTGAAGATGGTCCTCCTCAGCAAAAAGCTACTTCTGTTAATAAGAATTGAACGTATTTTATAACTACAACAATCAGGATACTATTTGATGCTTTAAATTTTAATGTATTCATGTAGGTTTGGAGGTAAAAGCATAGGCTGATTAAATTAAAAAAAAACAAAACCAAAAACAACTGAGATTCCTGAAAGAGTCCCAAATTCAGTTAAAAATTCTTTACAGGATTTCCTCATGTACCAAAAGAAAGCTAAACAAAAAAAGCAAAACCAAAAACACGTAGGCATGTACTCAGAAAGGCGTCTGACCTCCTGATAACACACCTAGCACGCTGCCCAGTACTAACAGCCCTTGAAGTGGTAGGTTTCAGGAGGATAGCAAACATGCAACTTTCAGAGAGAAAGCTTCATCATCAGAACAGAAGATTTTAACACAAGGCAACAGAAACATTTTCAACTGCCTAGTATTACATGGCTAAAGCAAAAATAAATAATCTCAGTGTTCCAGATGGAGAATTTGGGATTATGAGCACATTACTTAGCATAAGGAAGCACAAGAAAAAGGCCGCTGAATCCGAGAGCTCTCTTCAACATTTCTTTAGGTTTTCAGTGGACTCTTGCATAGTATGTAGCACTGTTAGAAACCTGCAATTCAGTTTTAGTATTTCCCTTCTATTTTTGAAGTTTAACTTCTGTAACAATATTTTAGGTGTGAATCAACCTACTGCTCTCAGTGGCAGCATGCAGGGTATTGTCAAAATACAAATCACAGAACAACTTCAATATAAAAATCAGAATTTGCATCTGTTAGGACCTGCCCTTAAACATGAGAGTAATTGAGGTTCTTGTTAACAGATCCCTTGGGGTGGATTACAGCAAAACAACACTGAATGACCAGTGTTTATATATAAATACATATATGTAGGCTTTATTTTAGAACAGTTTAGTTGTAATGGATATATGTAGGTGTTTTGGTTATTATGACCTGTAATAATATAAAAATATAAAAGTATGAGGATGGATGGAAGGAAGGAAGGATCTAGCAGAGAGGTAAGATAACACCACCTGTGGATCCAGGGATGAGACTTGATTGTTGCACTTAAAATGTCCAGTGGTCAAAGTGATGGCCACAGTCTTGATCTGTCAGGGGTAGGGGAAGCCCACAAAGCAAGACTTCATTGGCTTAATATATATTCAGGTTGAAATGCCCAGGCACCTCCCCTGGGGGGGAATTTAACACAGTCTGTTACAACACTGTGGATCAGGCACAGGTCTCTAGTGAAAGGCTCCAGAAATGGGAGGCCCCAGGGCACTTCAAGGGGCTTCAGGGTTTATGATCCTTTCTAAGACATAGCTGCTGTTTCTCACACCAGCATAGCTGAGCCAGTTATGCCTCATCACACAGGATGAAAAACTTTAGGCTTACACGTGCATGAATGTCCTGATACCTCCCCCAGAGGAGAGTTTTACTCCTGAGCCAGTTGTGTAAGGGAGGACATGGGCAAGACAGAAAGCATTATCCCTCATCACAGAATCTGTTTCTTTTAAGCCTCTTCCCTTATCAGTCTCAAAATCCAGCTAAATAGATTCTATAGGGTGGTTGGGCACTGGCACAGGCTGCCCAGGGAAGTGGTCACAGCACCAAACCTGAGAGAGTTCAAGAAACACTTGGACAATACTCTCGGGCATGTGGTGTGACTCTTGGGGATGGTTCTGTGCAGGGCCAGGAGTTCGACCTGATGATCCTTGGGGGTCCCTTCCAACTCAGCTTATTCTGGGATTGTGATTCTGAGAAAGGTTGGTTTGTTGTGGTCATTCTCTGGTGGTGGATGCACACTTCCTCTGTCTTATGGTTTCACCACCACACACAAAGAACTCTCCTCCTTCCCTTTGGCTGGGAGTGCAAACCTGGCCTCATCAAAGCACCTGCTGCTTTTGCAGACGGACAATTGCTTGAGTCGTTACAGCATCCCACATTTCCATTATGAACTAAAGGAAAACTAACAGGGATTTACTTTTTTAGTAGAAATACCATCCTAACTTCACCACTGGAAGTTTTGTATAGCTATAGCCTTATCAGTAAGAAATACACTTTTCACAAAACAACTAAAAAATTTGTTCTGGTGGTACATTCAGCTGAATACAAATCTCTACAACAAGCAGATAAAATAAAATGTAACAAAATGACCAGAATTAAAGTTTAGAGTTCTTGGTCTCTACATCAGATTAATCATATTTCTTACATTATTTGATTTATTAATATTAGATTATTTTAAGAATAAATTCAAACAATAATCTATAGTGATCTCAAATATAAATAAAACAAACCAAAATTTCTCTGCCTCCCATTTTGTACTCCCCATTTACTACAATAGGAAGACCAGGTACTTCACGTAAAGGTCTTAACAAAATAAAGTTAATTAATGGGATTGTATAACTTAATGATAATAGAGACTACAATAAACAACTTCAGAAGGCATGGCATATATTTAAAGAGAATACAGCACAAAACCATAGAATCTGCATCAGCTCCACAAGGACATTTGAATGCTCACTGTATTATTTCCAGCAAACTAAATACTGAGTATATAGCAATTGTTTTTTTCTAAAAAAGCACTTGAAACGATGCATTAGTATGCAAAAACCCCAGAACTTCATTCTTTTCAGAAATTTAATGTTACCATAAACATGTAACTAAAAGGCTTTAATTTCTTCATTTGATATTAAACATTTCTTTGAAATAGTAAAAGAAATTATATTAGAAAAAAAATACAAGTATTTCTACAGGTGTTTGGTTGCAGACAGCTGTCACTGCTTGACTAAAACAAGGCACAACCCAAATATATTATGTCCAGACTTACAAGAATTAAAGAAATGAATATGTCCTTTTTGAAGAAACAAAAAATTAAAAGAGAGACTAACAGGTTTTGACAGTAATATAAATTCAAGAGTGTACAAGTATCCAGAGTGCTATTATTGGAGGCAAGGCTAACAAAAGTTCTACAACAGAACAGGAAAAGAAACAGATAGGCCCATCCTGATACCACTGTTCTTTTCCTAATGAAATTCTTTTTGTGTGTAGAAGAAAGTAATACACTTCTGAATTTACTGCCATGAGTAGATAGAATGGTGTCAGAATTAGACACGTTTTAGACCAACATAATGGAGTGAGATAGCCCTACAGAAACTATTCTGACTAGTGATTCTGAACAGAAACAATGCTTCATAAACTTTTTGAATCACAAGCTTAACAATAGGAAGACATCGGTATGATCAATAAATCATGCAAAAAGGGAGTTGAAATTTAATTATAGGTAATTTGCCTTTCCTGTGGAAGGAGATTAAGAAGTTCTTTCTGTAAGTTAGAAGGTCACTTATAAAAGCTTGACAGAACACAGATAAAGATCCCCCTTGGCTTTACAGTTAGTAAAATCGGAATAAATATATTCACTCTTAAAACAGTGTTGTGAATTTATACCTGAAAATCCTGCCTAATAGCTTTTATTAAAAAATTAGAGTAACTATAGTTAGATCAGCATGAAGCACTGTTAAAATAATCTGAGCTAATGAAAACATCAGCACTGCCACAAGAAAGCAAATTAGAGATGAAGCAGAGAGCATTAATGCAGGAAAATACTGAGGAAAAAGTCTGTGGTATTCACTGTTGAGGCAAAAGTGTGACAGTGCTGCAACAGGACACCATCTCACCACTTCACCATGTAGCAGATCACAAGAAACTCACAGATACACCACTCCTGATGTATTATGCACACTTTCAGTAAGCAGTGCCATGGAACTCAGCAGGGAATTTTACTCTACTATCGAGATGAAAGCAGCTATAACCATTTCTCTACCACTATGTGTTATTCCTCCTGCTACTTTCATGTAACTTCTTCAAGAAAAATCAACTTCAGGTCCTGCAGAATCCCACTTCAAAATCTCCTTTACCTGCAAATAAACTGAGGCAAAAACATCTTGTTGACAGTGAAAACTGTCTGGTAACAGGCTCTCTCCGAAGCAATACCTCAGCAGGGCCAACTTCCTCCCTGACACAAGGTCACAGTCCGTAACAGGCAGCCCACCAAGCCTCTGCCTGCACACAGCTGTGTGCCTTGCCTTCCCCTTGCCAGCTGTTGGCTGTCTCTAGCAACCACTTTGCCATTGTCATGTCTCATGTCTCAGAGACATCAGACTCACTCAGATAAGTTTTCTTCACCTTTCCAGAACATGGAAAACTGTTTGTCGGATGCAAGAAGTCTGTTTTCTAGAAGTTTTACAAAAAAAAACAAAACAAAAAACAAAACAAAACAAAAAAAAAAAAAACAAACAAAAAAATCAGAAAAGCACTTCTGATTTTATTTCAACTCAGTTCTAGCATTAATTCTTTACTCCATCACCAGCCATGTTTTAATTTACACTAGTTAATTAGTCCTTCATGACATTTTCAGATACTGACTTTCTTATACAAAAGAACTTTAAAAGCAAAACATATCAAAATTTTCATCTGCGCTGGAGCATTTCTGATATCACGTGCCAGAAGCAGTTTTATTAAGAAGAACATTTACAAACGTATAATTTAAAGGAACTTGGAGATAACTGTGTCAAACAGCTGTTGATATGGGCTTAAAACACTAAATCAACAATCTGAGGAAGGAAAGTGCCCAATGAGGTTGAGATATAAACCAGTGATGTCAAAAACACCTCTGCTCACTTCTTCATTGCCAGCTACTTCTGTACTCAGTTTTAAAATGAGTAAAATGTATCAAATGAGAAACATTTCTACTTCTCAAAAGATCCAAGATAATAATATAATAATATAAAATTAATAGAATAATTGCCACAATCCTTCCTCTTAAACTAGGACTAGGCAATTTTGTGTGTCTTGAATAGGTCACGTTCTCATTCCACAAACAAACAACACAAGGCTGAATACTTTGTGAAGCTGCTGTTTCTATTTATACACGGGCCCGCGGGATTTGCTTTAAGCGTACGTGAACTACAATGGCATGGCAGGAGCAGGGTTTGTGTGCAAGGCATATTCTACTGCTTCCCTGTCCCTACACCATGTTAAAAACATGCTCCTGAGAGAAAAGCTTTATTTTATTAATACTGATACATGAGTTACAATAGAGAAACAAAAGGAGCAGAATAGGGAAACTGGCATGCAGACTACCATTATAACACATTAATAAACTCAGGGCCCTGCAACCAAACTGGTGACAAAGCACGAGCAGAAAGAACCACTGATCCACAAAGGAACCATTTTGCTCATTAGGGTTTTTTTTCATTGTTTTCGTTTTGTAATACTATCAGTTGTGCCTGTAAGTATCAGTGTGACTTCCTTTCAGTTTGCTTGATACTTTTACTGTCCTTCCCCTGTGGGCCTTTGTCACAGCTCTTCCGCTTCACAGCGTGCCAACCGAATGTTTGATTTTGTGCCAAGAATTATTACTGATGGACCATACTTTTGTAAATCTCTCCTTTTACGGAAGCCTTGCCAAGCCCTTTAGAACAACCCACACCATTTTTACTCAGAATTTTCGAGTTCACATTTTTATGATTTTAAGCAGATGAGGAAATGTAACACAACCTTTTGGAAAGAAGTTCAAATTCATTTTCCTACCCACAATGTATCATCATAAACAAAGAAACAGTTGCACGCCTATCCTGATTTTCACTCACATGGTTGCTAAGATACTAACTGCATTTTATTTATTACATATGATTTTCTATGGAATTCTTTTCAACACAAAATTGGTATTATAACAGTTTTTTCCATTACTTTCAACACTCAATAAATTTCTTTTATTCACATGCAGACTAATTACATGCAAAAACAATTTTCTTTTTCATGACCACACAGTGTTCACAGGCATTCTAAATTTTATGGTTAACACATTTCTTCCTTACTTTTTCCAATGTTATCTGCACTACCATGCCACAGGACTCCCCCTAGATTAAGAGCTTCTAAAGGAAAAAATAATGTTTAATACTATATTACCTATTTCACCATCAGCTGCAAACTTCATTTGTTACTTCAAACAGTCCCTTTTCAGTTGTATTCTTTTGTATTTTTATTTTCAGTACCTGAGAATACATGGTATTATTTTCCATCCTTTCATTGTTAAGTAAACTGTCTTCATTAAGGCTTTCTTACCTATATGTCCAGTTTACAACTTCATTTGACATAACTTTGAATTACTGCATCATCCTCCTATCATCCTGATATTTTGAAGCAATATGCTTTTAGCTGCAATGTAAACTCCTACTGAGAAACAACTGAAAAAGGCTGAAGTCTTCATTTTTAACAAGGAGAGCTTAATTAGAAAAAAACCCCAGGAATCTACCAAATTCCTTAACAACTTTTCTTATATCTCACCAGTGATGTGTTAGCATCACTGAATATAATCAAAGAATACCACCTCATGTCTAAATTTGCCTTACATCAACTTACAGGTCTTGCTAAGAAATTAATGACTCCAGTAGAAAATGGTAATGTTATCCCTGTATCTATTTTTCTTCAGACTACTGCTAATCTCAATTTATCCAAGAAATTATTTTTTTTTTTACTTTTAAAATATCCTTTTACCATCTAAAATACAAATGATATCAATATGTTTGAAACTGAGAGCTTATTAACAGACTAGTAATTTTGGAATAAAAAAATTCAAAATAACCTCACAATATTTTTTGGCACATATTGCATCAGCATGCTACTACATCTGATTTTGTGACTTCAGTTCCTCATCCTAGCCTAGAAAAAAAGGATTTACTAGAGATGACATTTTAAGATTTTGTTGTCCTGTTTTCTGGTTGACTCTGGTCACCATATCCAGCCTTTCAGAAGCTGGTCACGTGTTTCGCAAATTAGATTATCTGTTCTGTACTACAGCACTCAACTCACGGTTCCTGCAAGCCAAAGTCTATACATCAGAAGCTTTTTAGAAAAACATATTCTTTCACCAGAGCTCTATAACGGTAACAGTGCAGTCAGAGTGTTTCTGTGACAACTGTACACATATATATCATGAGATGTACTTACATATTCCTGATGCAGACTTCTTCCTCTTGGAAGAAGGGAGACTTTCTAAAGACTTTTTCATTACTGATGAGGCAGATTAAGCTTATTGGTTATTTCGTTTTTAAATTTACTTGGTTCTGTATCAGGTGAATATTATTACAAACCAAAAAAATCAGGAAAATAAATTCAGATGCAACCACTTCAAATAATTAGATTTACTTTACAGGAAACTGCATTCCTTTAGTGAGAGCACTCACAGGATAAGTGACCTAAACTACAAGCAATTATTAAAGAACCTAAAGGACCTACTTTCTTTTGAAATAAATCCACTCAGAAGAAAGATGACAGAGTGCAAAGTCACATATATTTGCATAGCTCTGCCTAGAGGAGATGAACAGCATAATATACTGTGCTCTTTCTATGACCTCTCATACACAATTCAGCATCAGTTTTGAGCAGCCTCAGAAGCCAAAAAATAAATACATTCTCAGCCAATTATACTCAGTTGGCGAGCCTGCAGGCAATAAAAAATAACATCTGGTACTCTAGAAACCTACATTTTATACCAGGATTGTATTTTTTAGCATTAAAGCAATGAAGCAAAATTATAGGTTTTTAATCTCTCACAAAACAGATGATGACTCGATGAAAATCAAGGTTCCTTTACCAAGAACTTGCAGCAGTGTAGGCTGCTGGCTGCAGAGACTGCAGCTGCTGGACATTCTGAGCTAATTACTGGCACAGTGAGGAGCATTTACCTAAAGCCAGTGGAAGGGAAATTTGAGGCACAGGGCTCACACAGGAAGACTGAAGGTTTAGATAAGAACTCTGGTTATGCTTAACAGTAACTGGGAAGCTCAATGTCTTTGAGGAATTAAAGGCAGTTAGGCAAAAGATACTTTTAAAGATCTGAGTGTTT